>JAVTVY010029704.1:0-12663 GCA_036873755.1 Hanleya hanleyi | reverse complement strand
AGGAAAACCTCGGGGGTCAAGCTGAGATACGCCCGTACTGCCTCCGTCATGGTCAGTACGTGAATGGTACCAGATTTGACTGTCTCTCGTATTTATAGCGAGAACCCCGTGAGATCAAAGGATCGGGTGGTCAAAGTCTAGCCGGGTAATCAATGGCATCGTCGTCTGGTTCATGGCTAGACATTTGTTCATTGGGTTCTGCCGCCGCTTCTCTCAGGGCACGAGCCCACTCCAACTCGTCTGATGACCGCTCGTCCGGTGTAAACAGCTGGTCCACGATAGGCACCACTTTCTCGAAGGCTGTCCACAGATCGGGGTCTAGGGTGAAGCCTCGCGTAGGGTCTTGGTAGCGGCCCAGGCGTGGGAAGAAGGGTCCACGGTATACGTAGATGGCATTGTCTATGTGGATGAGGTGTCCGTCGAGCTCGCCGCTCAACATCCGTTTAAATTTGGTCCAGCCGTCACGGTGTAGCGTAACCGTATTCGATACGGTCTCAGCGCGCGACCAGCAAACATCTCCACGGTCTTCCACGAGGGTGACTTTATCTTCATAGACGTGTAACCCCACCCGGGGTGTAAGGGGAAGGATGGCTCGTAGGACTGGTGACATGCTTGATCCAATGACGATCGTTGAATGACACACACTGTGTCTGACCCTCGTATTTATAGTCAGGTCCCACTGTCAATGCCACAGCGCCAGGGTCAATAGGGCACAGACCATGACTAGGCCAACCAGCCGTCGCTGGTTCCGGCGTGAGCGCTCGTGGTCCATAGCCCGAGCATCAAGGATGGCTGTCATAGTCCAGTAGTGGTGAGTGATGGCACACCTCTCCATCGAGTTTACTCTGTCGAGGACCGCTTCTGTGAACTCGTTCAGGATCTGGCGTCGCCCCTCGTTGTCGTCGCCATCTGCAAACATGGACCGGACCACTGCTCGGTAACCCGTGAGTGAATTAACCACGGTGGCATGCTGTAAAATGCGAGTCGCATAGGGCTGGATCTCCGTCATGGCTCTGCAACCGTAGAAATGAAGGTGTAGGATCCAGAGAGACGTGTTTTATAGACCATGTCACACATGCGCGCCCAGACGTCTGGTGTAGTCCGTGATACGTACTATTCTGATTGGTTATGTGGCTCCTATAGAGATAGTACCTTATCGACAATGGGGACTACTTGTTCCAAAGCCGTCCATAGATCGGGGTCCAGGGTAAAACCACCGTCGTTCAGACAGAGGAGTCGAGCGAAAAAGGGACCGCAGAAAATGTAGACGTCGTCACACAGGTGAATGCTATCACCGTGCAGGTCACCCAACAACACCCGTTTCAAGGTAGTCCATCCTTCCGGTGACAAAGAGACGTGCGCTTTGGGTTCAGGCGTACACCAACACCTAAGTCCGCTATCGATGAGGTCCACTCGTTTGGGGTACAACAATAGGGTGCAGCCAGGTGTAAGCCTCCGGGTAGCCACAGTCCCTTCTTTCACCTCGGGGTGTAGTAAGTCATCCACCTCGGGGAGTACATCTTTCAGTGCCATCCATAAGGGTGGACAGAGTGTGATATAGGTACCTCCACTCTGTTCCAACCGGGGAAAAAGGGAATCCTCTCCAGCAGTGCGTATGTGCACGCCGACTTCCACGTGCATGAAATCCCTTTCGGGGTCTTTTCCCTGTAACAATCGTGTCAATAGAGTCCAGCCTGATAGCGATAACAAAATCTTCACCTTCTGCGGTGCGTCTTGGACCAGCTCCAGGTGATCGTCATTGACGATGAGGTAGACGTCGGACGTCAGTTGGAATAACGGAAGCTCTGTTCCGCTCGCTGCCATGGTGGGGAATGAAAAGCGAACGGTTAGAGAGGTGGCTTTATAGTGTACCTGTTGGGTAGGGTTTTATACACCGCGCGTGGCACTTGTTATACTCGTTTGCGCCATAAGGTCAATAAGGTTAGAAATGCGCTTTTTTCTACTACGCCCTGTGACGGCCCTTCGTGAATGGGCGTAACCTGTGAACATCATAGGAATGCATGTACTAACCTGTCTGTGGGGTTTTCCCACAATGTCGTTCACCTTCGTGTCTTTTCGGGTACGTCCGTATCTTTTCGGCAAAGTCCGTGTCTTTTCGGTAACGTCCGTGTCTTTTCGGTAACGTCCGTGTCTTTTCGGTAACGTCCGTATCTTTTCGGGTATATATGAGGGTCTTGAGGGGGGCGACTGTATGTGACGTGTTGTATGTGTTTTTCTCGGCGACGTCCGTGTCTATCATCCTGGCACATCACGTCTACGCCTGCATTGGGGTATGTATGAGGGTCTTCATGCGCGCGCTCGGAGGTGACCGAAGATGTCACGGAGGTCACCGAAGAGACACGGAGATCCATCCGGGTTTACACGGGAACAGCCGGGTAGTTACGGAGGTGCCCGAAGAGACACGGAGGTTACCGAAGATGTCACGGCTCGGCCCTCGACTTGGGGATAGTTGAACTGAGTGTGCTAAAAATAGATCACCAGCTAGCGTGCTATAAAAGGAAGCGGCCTTGCCGTTTCATCAGACACTCTGTCAACCACCAAGATGTTCACTTGCACAACTTGCCAGAAGCAGTTTACTCGTCTAGATAATTTACGACGCCACGAGGCCTCCACCCACAACGATGCACGGTATACTTGTATAACCTGCGCACGGTCATTTAATCGGGAGGATCATTTACTGCGCCACGAACGCTCATTCCACGAGGGCGCGACGGAACAATGTAAGGATTGTGGTCAACTATTCAAACGACGAAGTCAGTTAAGACGGCATCAGCGTTTGGTTCATGTCCCGTCTCTACGGTATGAGCGACAACTCCCCACTAAAGAGGCACACAGGAGGGTCAGACCCAGTGAAGATAAGCCCGGGGAGACGAACGCCACTGGTGATGCGATGACGGAGAGCCCGCCTATACCCACAGTTCAGAAGAGCCTGGATTTCCAGCCGGACCCCACCGTTACGGTTTCGAGTCATACGCCTGACAACATCGAACATTTTCTGGACGAGCCCATAAATGTTCCTAGCGATCTCTTACGGGACAACCATCCAGTGATTGACATCGATCGGCGCCATTGGTCCATGACACGGCACTGTTTCCACCGTCATCGCCCTATTCAAGATATCTACAATTTCCCACTGACCAACCTCACCCGTCTACACAGCTACGTGGAAACCATCTTCAAAGATCAAACTACGGCCTTCAAATTGAATCTGGCGTTTGGTTATGTGCTGCAGCATAAGGAGACAGTCCAAGTCCGATACTTTTACCCGAGAAGTAACATATATGTGTTTGACCAGCCGTTTACCATCATTAACCGGAGGTCACGAGACGATACTAGAGAAACTGGACACCGTGGATCCCTTGAAATGGGCCCAACAACAACGACCCAACATCAAGTGGACAGTGGAGAAGGTGACCGATGTTACGTTTTTCCTTACCAAGCTGACCGACCACCGCCATCGGTTGAATGCGTCACTCGTGCACTGATGAATACCATAACATGCCGTACATACTCTCTATGTCTACATGCTGATCGTTGACTTGAGCTCAGTAAACACTTGTACCTAATGTGACGGTGCGTTAAATAATAAAACGTGGTGTTAGATATTTCAATTTGTTTTGCTGTGAACATACTAAACATACCCAGGGCGGCTCCCCTAGCCTGGGTATGATGTAACATTGGGGATAATAAACTGTATGAACATTGCTGAACTTGTTGTTATTCACGACAACTGCTAGTGACGATATTTCAACCCCGCACTCATCCCATCAGATGCCCCCTCACATAGGCTTCACATTGATACCTCACTCGATCCCATCGGCCCAATTGTGGCTCCCCTAGATCCCAAAACGTCTATTTGCATACCCTTTGTCTATTGCGCATGCGCAGAATGACGATATTCCTACCTCACATCCATCCCGTCGGATACTCCCTCACGACTGCTTTACATGGATACCTCACTCGATCCCATCGGCCCATTAGGGGCCCACCTAAACCCCAACACGTCTATTTCTATACTACGGCCAGACTGCGCATGCGCAGACTATTGATAACGAACGACACACCAGCCCAGGCGGATGCTCCCTCACGACAGCTTCACACTGATACCTCATACGACACCATAGGATCATTACGGGCTCACCTAAACCCTAACACGTCTATGTCCACACCCTTTTCCCAGAATTCCCTGTCTGCGCATGCGCAGAATGTGGACAACGGCCGAGACCCTAGTCCAATCGGATGCCCCCTCACATAGGCTTCACATTGATACCTCACTCAACTCCATCGGCTCATTTGGGGCTCACCTACATCCCAAAACGTCTATGTCCATACCCTTTTCCCACAATTCCCTGTCTGCGCATGCGCAGAATGTGGACAACGACCGAGACACTAGTCCAGGTGGATGCCCCCTCACATAGGCTTCACATTGATACCTCATGCAACTCCATCGGTCCATTAGAAACCCCGCTCGATCCCAAAACGTCTATTTCCATACCCTTGGTGTACCGCGCATGCGCAGAATGACCATATTCCAACCCCACACCCAGCCCGTCGGATGCCCCCTCACATAGGCTTCATATTGATACCTCATACGACTCCATCGACCCAATAGGGGCTCCCCTAGATACGAAAACGTGTATTTTCATACCCTTGGTCTACCGCGCATGCGCAGAATGACCATATTTCAACCCCCACCCACCCCATCAGATGCCCCTTCACGAATGCTTCACATTGATACCTCATACGACCCAATCGGTACAATAGGGACCCCTCTCGCCCCTGAAGATTGCCGGTGAATGGCTGAGAATGAAAATGACAAAAGTTATAGCTATCCGCTGCAAGTCTACTCCCCTACCTATCCTAAGTAGTAGTAGGGAGAGGGGATATTCATTATGATTTTACCGGGGGAGATAACTATTGCATCCACCAGGGGGCGCTGTTTCCAGGTTAAAGGTATAGGGGACGCCCCATCGCCTTTCACCTCTGGGGCGCCAGGGGGCGCCACCAGCTCAAGGTCACGTGGAGGTCAAAAGTAGTCTCGGCAACCTGTAACCTTTGTATTCCTCCGCGGACAGAACGTAGTCCCATGTCAACCAAGTGACTTCCAATGTTAATGTATGGGGTTTTCCCACAATGTCGTGGGTGATCAAATTCTCCGGCAATCTCCGGCAATCTTCAGGGGCGAGAGGGGTCCCTAGTGTACCGATTGGGTTGTATGAGGTATCAATGTGAAGCATTCGTGAAGGGGCATCTGATGGGGTGGGTGTGGGGTTGAAATATCGTCATTCTGCGCATGCGCGGTAGACAAAGGGTATGGAAATAGACGTTTTGGGGCCCACCATTAGGGGCCCACCTAAACCCCAACACGTCTATTTCTATACTACGGCCAGACTGCGCATGCGCAGACTATTGATAACGAACGACACACCAGCCCAGGCGGATGCTCCCTCACGACAGCTTCACACTGATACCTCATACGACACCATAGGATCATTACGGGCTCACCTAAACCCTAACACGTCTATGTCCACACCCTTTTCCCAGAATTCCCTGTCTGCGCATGCGCAGAATGTGGACAACGGCCGAGACCCTAGTCCAATCGGATGCCCCCTCACATAGGCTTCACATTGATACCTCACTCAACTCCATCGGCTCATTTGGGGCTCACCTACATCCCAAAACGTCTATGTCCATACCCTTTTCCCACAATTCCCTGTCTGCGCATGCGCAGAATGTGGACAACGACCGAGACACTAGTCCAGGTGGATGCCCCCTCACATAGGCTTCACATTGATACCTCATACAACTCCATCGGTCCATTAGAAACCCCGCTCGATCCCAAAACGTCTATTTCCATACCCTTGGTGTACCGCGCATGCGCAGAATGACCATATTCCAACCCCACACCCAGCCCGTCGGATGCCCCCTCACATAGGCTTCATATTGATACCTCATACGACTCCATCGACCCAATAGGGGCTCCCCTAGATCCGAAAACGTGTATTTCCATACCCTTGGTCTACCGCGCATGCGCAGAATGACCATATTTCAACCCCACACCCACCCCATCAGATGCCCCTTCACGAATGCTTCACATTGATACCTCATACGACCCAATCGGTACAATAGGGACCCCTCTCGCCCCTGAAGATTGCCGGAGAATGCCTGAGAATTTGGGACTACTTTTTCTCCGCGGAGGCAGACCGCATCACCGCCAGACCGCATCACCGCGGAAGAATGCAAAGGTTAAAGGTTGCCGGAACTATGGTGACCTTGAGCTGGTGGCGCCCCCGCCCTCCCCTGGCGGAACTCTGATGATGGGGAGTTCCCTATACCTTTAACCTGGGAACAGCGCCCCCTGGTGGATAAAAAGGGGAACCAAGAGTTATCTCCCTGGAAAAGTTGAGTGAATTTCCTCGCTCCCTACTACTCCCACTGGTAGACTGACGTCAGCGCCTAACCCCATGTGACCACTGCGTTGAACAAAGCAAAGCATACCACTTGATCGGCTGATAGAGAATGCGACGTCATTAATGGATTTGTACGGTCAGTATAGCCGTTTTCCAGGAGTCAAATATCCCCAACTCCTAACCAAAAGCCAGATTATGTCGAAATATAGAGCGTCTTCGAGTTGTTCCCCCTGGGTAGCCTGGGGAAGTCTAGAGGGCAGGCGGGGCAGTCGTAGCAACCGAACGCTTTGGGTAGAAACAATATGGCGACCATCGATCGCCAAAAGAAGGCTGCGCTGGCCATTTCTATTCATAGGATCGCCGTTAGAGGTGTTGAATCATTTTCCTTATTCCAAAAGCTGACGGGTGACCTAGACACCGTGTTTGGTAGGTCATACGTCAGAGACAGACGGGATAAGGTTCCCAGGTGCAGTATACTGACCCAGATTGGATTCATGTTCTGATGTTACTGGACACCGTTAATTATATTTCCAGTTTTCTTTTTGTGCTGTGCAGACTGTACAACTTGCTTGGTTCGGGTATACGTAAAAATAAAATGTTTGTGTATGAGAAAACTATGTTGATTTTATTTTTTTTCACTTTTTCCAGAAAACTGCATGAAAACTACATTAACTGTTCAGAAATTGAATTCTTGTGATTAAAAAATAAATAAATATACCCAGTAGCCCTTTAAGATACATTGTGGGTCGTATTGAGTAGACCTAGAAGGATGTAATTATTGATTTGTAAATCTCTTAGATCTGAGCAAATGACCATAGAAGTGTTTAAATTAGCAATAATGCATCGGCCACATCTCAGTAAAAATTTTCGCACGGTTTAAATCTAATAATCGAGTGATGCTTCAATTGAACAATGATTCATAGCAGTCCCTTTTTACCACCGGTAACGAGGGGTAAAATTCACAAGAAAACTCAATTCAGACTTCCAAATTCGACTAAAAATTTTTAGGTTTTGACAAAAGCTCAATAGCCTATTATTTTAGTGGATGAAACAGTATAAAATAATTGAGAATGGTGTTAAATTTGAAGAAGTACTCAATTTGAAGAAAATACAGAGAACTCAATACACTCATTTGAGTACAAAATAGTCATTTTTTTTTTTACTTCTATGAATCCCTGGCGAAATGAGCTGATGCTGGAATTCAAATACTCGACCTATGAAATGTACATAAGTAGTCTCATCCATATTCCTCGCATAACGACTATGCATGTCCTCTTTCATATGTAGAAACTGCGTATGAGTGTCCTGGTGTAGGCAGTTTGAAGAATGTTGGTACTGTCTAGCGTGTCTAGTCTGGTTCAGAGCTCGGGTTAATTTCTTTCTGGTCTAAGGTATAGGAATGTAATGGTAGGCCTACAAGAGCTTGAGAACCCATTAAAATCACATTGTGACCATCAAGGTGCAAGGTTTTAAATTTATCTTGACTTGTGAATATGGTATTTACCCAATAAGGGCTACTGGATCCAGTCATAATTGTTTTCTTCTTTGGAGTACCTATTGGGAATGATACTGATTTTTTTAGCCCTACATTATATTAGTGGATGTTTTTTAGCTGCAAATAATGGTACATGTACATATAGAAAATGACAGGTAGCAGAAATTGTTCTAAAAATACAAGAAATTAATCTAAAATTAGAATTATATTATACAGGGATAGTTAGTCCAATCTTGGACTAAGTGGAAATTATTCAAAAATACCAGAAGAAATGAATGAACAAAATTTTGAAGACGATCATAAAATGTTGTACATGGTACCATTCTGCCCACTCGTGGTGGTGCACTGAACACTTCTTACAAAATGCTCAGCACATCCCAAGCACTGTGGCATAATGTTTAGGGCTTAATCACATATGAACATATTTCAATTGAATTTTGACTCGCAGAAATTCATGTGCAGAACCATATGTATCATGCCCATATTCATACTCTTTTTTTTATCATTCAACCACTGCATGAGGAATGCCATTTCCAATGACCATTCTGGATATAATTTTGTTTGTTCTTTCACTATTTGGCCAACAACTGGATATAATTTTGTTTGTTCTTTCACTATTCGGCCAACAACTCAACAACTTCCTATATAATTGCAAGAACTATGGACCTACAATGCTCCAACTACTTTTGGTTCATGGCACAAGTCTCTGGGTCATTTCAGTCCCATTCCTATGCTTGCATTTTTGAAGAAATAAAAGTCCAAGTGCTAACTGACAACAAGAGATATATTGCTTTGAGAGAAGTTTCCCAATGTATATCTGTATAAGTTGTGTTTAGTGAAGCATGTCCATTGTTGTTGCAAGAAGAGCTCATAAGATTATGATAAAATAATGACGATAATGTCAAGTCAAAGTGGACATAATGTGTATTTCATTAAAGAAACAGTGTACATTTGCTTGGGCAAAGCTCAATAAATAGATTTTACAAAAATATATTATTAACAATGTAGGTTGCTCAAGTTTTACATACAATAGTGTCTCACATTTGTCAAAAAGGTTGTGTAGCGAAGACAAATCCTTCTTCACATACTCAAGTCGAACACTACACACACTTGCCTTGGCCAACTATCAAAACATGGTTTGTTGATGTCATTCAATGGTCCATATTAGTACAAATACCCTTGATTATACCTGTTCAAAATTCAATTTGATTGGCTATTTAAAGGATATAGGCCTAAACATTTCCCATTTGAAAAGAAATACAACCACTGCTTGCCATATTGGAGATCAAAGAAAGTCTTCACTGTACGATTTGTTGTTCAGCTCATATTTTGTTTGACTATCTATGACATAATGTATATTTACAGTTTGAAAAGTTAACCCAAATCCGTAGGTTAGGGGAAATGATGAAACGTGGGTGTAGCATTTAACTTGAAATGTGAAGATGATATATGTACAATATTCCTAAGATGAGATAAGTACAATATTTCGATCTTCTCGGTTTGCATACAAGTTAAATATTTAACATATTTTATAACAGAATACAGAATTATGTAGAAGAAGTTGTACCCAGATACTCAGTCGATGATTTCAAGAGCCACTTCCGCTTGGAACGGGCTACATTTGAGGAATTTATTACTAAGCTGGGTAACTGTGACGGGATTCCATCCTCTGTCTCCCCCAATGGTGGCCATCCTCCAATTCCAGTGGAGAAACAGGGCCTTTTCTTCCTGTGGTATGCAGGTGAATATTCATTGAAGTAGGAAAGTTTTACTTTGGAAGGTCCTACCAAGTCCGATACAAAACACCCATATCACGGGGGTCAATCATTGGTTCGGCATTTAAAACAGCACATCGTCCCTTACTCGCTCTGACAGTGAATTTTATTAACAATAGGCTTGTTGGCCGGAATGCCAACACAGTTTGTTCAGACAGATGTACTTTTTGGGCCTAGTGTTATCTCCTAAAAGTAGTTAGAGGAACTACTGTTTTTGCCAAACTTCGATATTAAGGACTTAGTGTTCTTAAGACTAATAAAATTCTCATAAAAACCTTATGATTTGTCTTCTGTCCACCAAGGCAAGAGAAATGTTAATAATAATATTGATGGAAGATGAAGCAGCATCTCATCGCAGTATACGACGCTACCTTAAATTTCTTCACGTGTGCGACATAAACATGTATACAGATGTCGCATTTCCCTGTACATGTGGGATTTGCCGATATTGTCCACTTAAGTGTCTGTACCGGTAAACACGTTTTCATAATATTGGTGTAAAAGAGTATCGGTCACATTTGGTGGGGCCTTCAACACTATTATCAGTTTATTATGTTTGTTTCAGTCCTTCAGTGTATCACTCCTGAACTGTAATTGACAAAAGCACCTGCTGAAGGTTGTATTCTTTCGTCCCGGCCATGATAGAATAATAGTTTTCATTGTGACCTCGTACACCAAACGATATGATAGAGGTCAATTAAAGGTTATACCCAATGCAGCATTACTTAAACAACAAATTGGTATCTTTTTCTTGAATTATGTCAGGGGCAGACAGATACAATAACACTTCAGTGAAATGTGGCCGATGGACATAAAATGAAAGGAGTTTGGACAATTTTATTATCACTTCAGACCTATACTGATGAATATCTAACTAAATAAATAGTTTTTCTCCATAAATGGATTATTGTTGCTTTGTCCCTGTAGGGAACATGGAGTCCTTTAGATCCATGACGGATCGTTTCGGCATTTCAAAGTCAACAGGGCACAATAGTAGTATATAAAAGTTAAATTCCCGCCGATTTATGCAAATGAGATGAATTTGTGGGGCAAGTGTGGGGCTCTCGACCAATCAGAAGCGAGTATTCGTCTGACCTTTGGAGATGCCCCGCCCACTTGACGATCTCTCGTCCAATCAGAAGCGAGTATTTCAAATTGACCAAAAGGCTACCTCCAGCACAGGAGAGTTCCAATTTTTCCAGGTCAAAAATAGTTCCATGTATTCCTCCGCGGGGATGAGGTCATGTCTGGCGGTGATGCGGTCGCCTCCGCGGAGAAAAAGTAGTCCCTAGATAAAATGGTCCGATGGGGTCGAGTGAGGTATCAAAGTGAAGCTTAGGTGAAGGGGCATCTAATGGGCTGGGTGTGGGGTTGACATATCGGCCTTCTGCGCATGCGCGGTGGCCGAAGGGTATGAAAATAGCCTTTTGGAGCTAGGGGAGCCCCTAGTGGACCGATGGGGTCGAGTGAGGTATCAAAGTGAAGCATTCATGAAGGGGCATCTAATGAACTGGGTGTGGGGTTGACATATCGGCCTTCTGCGCATGCGCGGTGGCCGAAGGGTATGAAAATAGCCTTTTTGGAACTAGGGGAGCCCCTAGTGGACCGATGGGGTCGAGTGAGGTATCAAAGTGAAGCATTCATGAAGGGGCATCTAATGGACTGGGTGTGGGGTTGATATATCGGCCTTCTGCGCATGCGCGGTGGCCCAAGGGTATGGAAATAGACGTTTTGGAGCTAGGGGAGCCACTAATGGGCCGATGGAGTTCTATGAGGTATCCATGTGAAGCCTAGGTGAAGGGGCATTCAGGCAATGGGGTGGGTGCATGTAAAATTTTTCCTAAAAAAATACGGAACTCGGACTTTATCGAAAAATCCGGGAAAATACCTATATGGGGTATGGGGGTATATAGGTCGCCGGGCTTAACGGGGCTCGCCTGTCAATAGAGTTATCTCCCCCTAGTTCCAGGGTGGGTGTATGTAAAAATTTTCCTGAAAAAATACGGAAAACGGACTTTATCCTAAATTACGGGAAAATGCCTATATGGGGTATGGGGGTATAGGATCAATGTTTGTCCCCCTGGGAAACGTACTTCTATACATTTGCGGTAGGGTTGTGGGGTCTCGTTTTACTCGTCTCGTCATTTAGAACATGATAGGAAGTGTCCCCGTGCGAATCGGTGAAATTTTTGAAAAAAGTCACTGAACCCCATATAGTCCCATACTGAGGGTATAGGATCAATGTTTGTCCCCCTGGGAAACGTACTTCTATACATTTGCGGTAGGGTTGTGGGGTCTCGTTTTACTCGTCTCGTCATTTAGAACATGATAGGAAGTATCCCCGTGCGAATCGGTGAAATTTTTGAAAAAAGTCACCGAGCCCCATATAGTCCCATACTGGGGTATAGGTTCAATGTTTATCCCCCTGGGAAACGTACTTCTATACATTTGTGGTAGGGTTGTGGGGTCTCGTTTTACTCGTCTCGTCATTTAGAACACGATAGGAAGTGTTGCGGAGCGAATCGGTGAAATTTTTGAATAAAGTCACCGAGGCCTGGGTAGGCCCATAGGCCTATACTGCATGGCTATGGGTGTATAGGGCCATACGGGGTGGACATGTTGGAGTCTAGGTGAGTCCCTGGTGGTCCAATGGGGCCGAGTGAGGTCTTATTTTGAAGCTCTCGTGCAGCAGCATCCGACTGGGCTAATGGTTCGTCCGTGTTCAATAGTCTGCGCATGCGCAGTCTGGCCGTAGTATAGAAAACAGGCATTTTGGGTGCTATGTAGGGGTGTGTAGCGGTTCGAATGGGTCGTGTGAGGTGTCAAAGTGAAGCTTGTGTGGGGTAGAGTCAGAATGGTGTGTTTTTGAATGCATGTCGCGTTAGTCTGCGCATGCGCAGTTGGTTGTAGTAAGTAAAGTGGCCATTTTGGGGCAGTGCGGGAAGGTATTTGGGGTCGAGAT
>JAVTVY010029703.1:0-13412 GCA_036873755.1 Hanleya hanleyi | reverse complement strand
GACCGTGCATCGTATACCTTTTACACTTTGGCGACCAAATAATATATTGTGCATGTAATATATTGTTCTGTATTGTTTTTATCATTATTGCTTGTATATTATTCTGTTTTGTTTTTATCATTATTGCTTGTATATATCCAACTGTATATGTTTTCATCATTATTGCCTGTATATAAATATCCAATAAATACCCATCTTTCTTTAAAAAAGGAAACTGAATTTATTAGTCCCTTAATATCCAGCGTGTTAATCCCGACTTTACCCGCTGGTAATCCCGACTTTACCTGCTGGTAATCCCGTATTGTTCACGATTTTCACACCTATCCTATTCTCGTTTCGCCTATTCCAATTTTTTTAAATAAACAAAAGGAGTAGGCGAAACGAGAACACACGATCTAGCCTGCTTGCTTTGATATTTCTTTGAGAAGGGTTCTAAACGGATTAAACACAGACGGTGGTAGACGATTCTGATAAGATGTTATTCCTCCATCTACAATTAGCTCCATGATCAAGGCTAACGGTCGTTTGTTTGAAAACAAATCAGCGATGCTTGCTTTGTCGGAATTAAATGATCCCGCACGTTCACATCTGCAAAATTATATATCCTCGTATTAAGTATGTGAACTGTTTTTGGCTGCTAAAATTCAGGTTTTGTGAAATGATTTTTTGGTACATGGCTATATGTAAATTGACGGAGGGCAGGGTCGATCGACAGGCAGAAGGGAAGATGACCCTGTTTGGAGGGCACCAAATTTGTGAAAGCGTATATCATTGGTGGAAATAATCAGAAGGAGAAGATTTACGACTGACGGCTAAATGAATTACAGGCATCCTGTAAATACGAATTGTGGCAGGCTTGGCGATTTTATACCATGGTACAAAATAATTTTTAGGCATCCTGTAAATACGAATTATGGCAGAATTGGCATTTTATACCATGGTATATATTATTTACAGGTATCTTTGAACTTTTTTGAACTTTTTTTTATTCACCAAATAATAATACGAAGATAATACATAATTAATCAAAATGGGCTGGCGGGAATAAAACCCCATGCATGGGGCTTGTTCTATCCCATGAAAATATATGTGTTTACGGTGGCGACAGGTATATTAATGACGAAAGCTAGGCTAAAAACTATAGAGGGCAGTAAGTGAAACGGACTAAGGGGAAATGGGTTAGCTATGGAGAAGAGATTTTTGTAATCGAGATTTAAAAAGTGAGGAGGATGTAATAACTTTGAGCGCTTGGGGGAGTTTGTTCCATTCTCGCGGCCCTGTGACTTTAATGGTATAGAATGAAAGATTTAGTAAAGCTAGTCACGAAAGCGTAATGTCAAGATATCAGAGTTGTACATAAATTTATGCACTAAAGACAGATTGACGTAGAGGTTTAGTTTAAGCAGCGGTAATATGTTAAGTGCAAGAAAGAGAGGTTGAGTATGTTCGCGTTTATCAGATAAGGTGATTACTCGGATTACACGTTTCTGCAGTAAAACTAAGGGTGTCAGTTGAGTGATGTACGTGTTACCCCAGATGATGTTACAATAGGATAGGTAAGGATATATCATGGAATAATATAGGATATACAGAGTTTTCTTGTTAACCGAATTTTTAATATGACTAATAATCCCAATATTTCTGGCAACCTTTTTACAAATGTAATCGATGTGTGTGGTCCAGTTCAGTTTATTATTAAATATAACACCAAGGAATTTAAAATTGTTTACCTCTACGATTTCGTGTCCAGATATACAATAGTTAGATGAATAGGGTGTCTAAAACGTTTATTATTTGGACTAACTATCATATATTTTGTTTTCCTTAAGTGACAGGCGGTTTGCAGAGAACCACGTATGGATTTTATCTAATTCATGCGACATAGTATTAACTGCATCATTCAAATTACTAGATGAACACACAACACCTGCAAAAAGAATAATATGGAGTAAGTCAGTGGTATTATTTATATCATTTATGTATAATAAAAATAGTAGAGGTCCAAGAATTGAACCTTGCGGGACCCCGCATGAGATAGCACAGGGATCGGAGAGAATGTTGTTCAATGAAACACATTGGGTTCGGTCAGATAGATAACTTCTCAACCAGTTGATTGATTGGCCACGGAACCCATAGTGGTACAGTTTATCAAGGAGGATAGTGTGGTTCACAGTATCAAAAGCTTTGGACAGATCCAGGAAAGTAGAGACACTGAATTTATTAGACTCTTTGGCATTGACCAAAATCTCATAAAGAGAGATAGCTGCAAGGGAAGTAGAGTGATTAGATCGGAAACCAAATTGATTATTAGATATAACTGAATGCGCTTCAAGAAAAGATGTCATCATATTAACGGTCAAGTATCTTACTGAAGCGTGGCAGCACTGATATCGGCCTATAGTTTTCAAAATGCATGGGTTCGCCTGATTTAAAAACAGGTGTAACCTTCGCGGACTTGAACGCTTGTGGTACCGTGCCGGTTTTAAATGATAGATTGACAATATGCGCGATTGGAGCAGAGATGGAGGCAGTTACTAACTTTACATGCGACATTGAGATACCATCCAGGCCAGGTGCAGCCGATTTCAAAGACATAACCACGTTTTGGACATCAGACTGAGTCGTGGGAGTAAAATCGAAATCATCAATTATCGGGGGGCCGAGATATTTGTCAAATTTTGGAACTACGCTAGGAATTTTAGAATCCAAGTTAAATGCCACGGTGCTGAAGTACTTATTAAATCCATTAACAATCATACGGCTGTCTGTTACTTCGATCCCATCAACTATAAATGTGTTAGATAATGCGCTTTTCTTCCGATTCATCAGCTGGTTTAAGATCTTCCAGGTCCCCTTGATATCCTGGTTGCATTGGTTAAATTTAGTTTCAAAGTACTTCTTTTTGGAGAGACGGATTCAGTTTGTTACGGTAAATTCTATAGTGTTTACGAATATTTTCATCGTGGTTAGAAAGGTATTGTCGGTATAAGTTGTTCTTTACATGGATCGAGTTTAGGATTCCCGGGGTTATCCAAGGCTTGATAATGCGCCTAGAAGATGGTGCAATGGTAGTTAATGGAAAACACTCGTTATAAATAGCATCGAACTTGGTAAGACAACTATCAAGGGCATTGTTAGTGTCAGCATCTTCCTGATAGACATCATCCCAAACGTTATCAGTCATCCTCTGGATGAATACATTTTTTTCTGTCATTATTGACCTGTCGGTATGATATTACTGGATTAGGGGATATGTTGCTGTGGTCTGATTTTAGAAAGTGAAAGATGGGGAAGTGATCGGTGATATCCGTTAGTAATATACCTGACAGAATATTATCTTCATGAAAATTTAAGAAAATATTGTCGATTAAAGTTGCTGTATGTGTTTTAACTCTGGTTGGCTTAGTAATCTGGGGGAAAAATAGTGTGATTTCATAATTTCAAGGAAATCCTTTGATGGGCTATGGATATCGGTTTTAAAGAGGTCTATGTTAAAATCTCCCATCAGGGCACATTTCTTCCTCCCTATGTCAGGCGAGGTTAAGATAGAAGATAGATGTTTATTAAAATTATGTACGTTCTTACCAGGGGGACGATAAAATAAGCCAATTAAATATTTGGTATTATTAAGCTCTAGTTCAAGAAAAAGAGATTCAAAATCGCCTTCATGATCAAGGAAGGACAGATCCTCGCGTAATTGGCAAGAATGGATGGTATCCTTAAAATATCCTGTAAATACGAATTGTGGAAGGCTTGGCGAGTTTATACCATTGTTCAAAATAATTACAGGCACCCTGTAAATACGAATTATGGCAGGCTTGGCATTTTAAACCATGGTACACAATAATTACAGGCATCCTGTATATACGAATTATGGCAGGCTTGGCATTTTATACCATGGTATATATTATTTACAGGCATCCTGTAAATGGCGAATTGTGGCAGGGATGGTCAATCATAACGATGAATGAAGACGAACACTGTATCATTTCTAGTCGAAACTTTCTATTAGTCATAAACAGGACATACACGTAAATAAACAGTAGCAATGCTCACAATGACTTGTTCAACAGAGAATGGCGTTCCGTGTCTGGATAATCAAGTTTGTCCTTGGTATCGTTCCTTCGTACTATCTATCCCGGTCGTTTCCAGGTACGATCAGTCGCTTGCTGCCCTTTACGGATACTAACCAACAAACATTTCAAATCTAGACATGTACATCTGAACAATGAGCAATTATTAAGAATTCAGCGAGGCAGCCTTTTTATTGAGGGGGTTTAAACTGCGGATTACACAAAAAGCTGCACATGACTAATGAAAGATTATCTGGCTATCGGATCTCTAACAGACACTGAGTCGTCTAAGAAAATATCTTTATAACATTAGTCGCAAAATAGCTAGATCTGAGTCTAGTTTGGCTCTATTCGTATAATCATCAGGTAGAAAAATCATTGAAGAATTCAAGATGGCTGACATCAGAAACTCTTGTTCGTTTGGTCACACTATATCTGGTCATCTTTGGTCAATTGCATAATCCGCGACAGATAACATAATGTTTACGTAATCTTTACTATGCCCACCTTAAACTATACACCACATACAACCAATTCATCCTGGATACCCATTCATACCTATTTGTAATGTGGACATTCATTCATAACTATTTGTAATGTGGACATTCATTCATACCTATTTGTAATGTGGACATTCATTCATAACTATTTGTAATGTAGACATTCATTCATAACTATTTGTAATGTTGACCTTCATTCATAAGTATTTGTAATGTGGACATTCATTCATAACTATTTGTAATGTGGACATTCATTCATAACTATTTGTAATGTAGACATTCATTCATAGCTATTTGTAATGTGGACATTCATTCATAACTATTTGTAATGTGGACATTCATTCATAACTATTTGTAATGTGGACATTCGTTCATAACTATTTGTAATGTGGGCATTCATTCATAACTATTTGTAACGTGGACATCGATTCATAACTATTTGTAATGTGGACATGCATTCATAACTATTTGTAATGTGGACATCCATTCATACCTATTTGTAATGTGGATATCCATGCATAACTATTTGTAATGTGGACATCCATTCATAACTATTTGTAATGTGGACATCCATTCATAACTATTTCTAATGTGGACATCCATTCATAACTATTTGTAATGTGGACATCCATTCATAACTAATTCTAATGTGGACATCCATTCATAACTATTTGTAATGTGGACATTAATTCATACCTATTTGTAATGTGGACATCCATTCATAACTATTTGTAATGTGGACATCCATTCATAACTATTTGTAATGTGGACATTAATTCATAACTATTTGTAATGTGGACATTCATTCATAACTATTTGTAATGTGGACATTCATAGGCATTCATTCATAACTATTTGTAATGTGGACATTCATTCATAACTATTTGTAATGTGGACATCCTTTCATACATATTTGTAATGTGGACATCCATTCATAACTATTTGAAATGTGGACATCAATTCATAACTATTTGTAATGTGGACATCCATTCATAACTATTTGTAATGTGAACATCCATTCATACCTATTTATAATGTGGACATCCATTCATAACTATTTTTAATGTGGACATTCATTCATAAC
This sequence comes from Hanleya hanleyi, assembly GCA_036873755.1. NCBI lineage: Eukaryota > Metazoa > Mollusca > Polyplacophora > Lepidopleurida > Hanleyidae > Hanleya > Hanleya hanleyi. The sequence continues at coordinate 7,755 of JAVTVY010029703.1, read as the reverse complement.
TATTTGTAATGTGGACATTCATTCATAACTATATGTAATGTGGACATTCATTCATAACTATTTGTAATGTGGACATTCATTCATAACTATTTGTAATGTGGACATTCATTCATAGCTATTTGTAATGTGGACATTCATTCATAACTATTTGTAATGTGGACATTCATTCATAACTATTTGTAATGTGGACATCCATTCATAACTATTTGTAATGTGGACATCCATTCATAACTATTTGTAATGTTGACATTCATTCATAACTATTTGTAATGTGGACATCCATTCATAACTATTTGTAATGTGGACATCCATTCATACCTATTAGTAATGTGGACATTCATTCATAACTATTTGTAATGTGAACATTCATTTATACCTATTTGTAATGTGGACATCCATTCATAACTATTCGTAATGTGGACATCCATTCATAGCTATTTGTAATGTGGACATTCATAACTATTTGTAATGTTGACATTCATTCATAACCAATTCTAATGTGGACATTCATTCATAACTATTTGTAATGTGGGCATTCCTTCATAACTATTTGTAATGTGGACATTCATTCATAACTATTTGTAATGTGGACATCCATTCATAACTATTTGTAATGTGGACATTCATTCATAACTATTTGTAATGTGGACATCCATTTATACCTATTTGTATTGTGGACATCCATTCATAACTATTTGTAATGTGGACATCCATTCATAACTATTTGTAATGTGGACATCCATTCATAACTATTTCTAATGTGGACATCCATTCATAACTACTTGTAATGTGGACATTCATTCATACCTATTTGTAATGTGGACATCCATTCATAACTATTTGTAATGTGGACATTCATTCATAACTATTTGTAATGTGGACATTCATTCATAACTATTTGTAATGTGGACATTCATTCATAAATATTTGTAATGTGGGCATTCATTCATAACTATTTGTAATGTGGACATCCATTCATAGCTGTTTGTAATGTGGACATCCATTCATAACTGTTTGTATTGTGGACATTCATTCATAACTATTTGTAATGTGGACATCCATTCATAACTATTTGTAATGTGGACATTCATTCATAACTATTTGTAATGTGGACATTCATTCATAACTATTTGTAATGTGGACATTCATTCATAACTATTTGTAATGTGGACATCCATGCCATAACTATTTGTAATGTGGCCATTCATTCATAACTCTTTTTATACGCTCGCCAAAAGGCGGACGTATTATGTGATGGCGGTTTCCGTCCGTCTGTCCGTGTGCCCGTCTGTCCGACCCTCGTTTCCGGTCTGTATCTGGGTCAGTTTTCTATCTACAGTTCCAATTTTTGGTGAGTGCATGGATACCCTACAGGGAGACGATGTGTCGCTTACCAAAATGAAGGTTGATGTCAGAGGTCAAAGGTCACTGGCCTGAAAAACAGGAAATCACTGAAGCGTTCGTGTCCGGTCTATATCTGCGAACGCTTTCTATCCACAGTTGCATTTTTTTTATGAGTGGATACACCAGGTGAAGACGATGTGTCGCGTACCGAAATTGAGGTCGAGGTCAGAGATCAAAGGTCATTCCTGACTAAAAATCAGAAAATCATTGATCATTGACAGTTTTCTATCTATAGTTCTAATTTTTAGTGAGTGGAGGCCATAGGGGGAACGACCTACCAAATGTAGGTAGAGGTCGGAGGTCAAAGGTCAGTGTGACCGAAAAATCAGGAAATCATTAAAAATCTCCAAAAAAAATTGTGAGTGGATTCAATAGGGGGAAATGAATTGGCACATACCAAAAATTAGGTCAAGGTCGAAGGTCAAAGGTCATTGAAATCAGAAAAAATATTAAAAATAGCATTTTTTTGTATCAGTAGATACATTAGGTGTTACATACCAAAATGTAGGTCAAGGTCAAAGGTCAAGGTCACTGTGACCCCCAAATCATGAAATTGTTAAAAATCATGATATTTGTATCCATTGATATATTAAGGAGAGACGATTTCTCATGTGCAAAAATTTAGGTCAAGGTCAGTAGTCACGGTCACTGACTCTAGAATCAAGAAATCTTTAAAAATTACTTTTTGTTGTGTCAGTAGATATATAAGGGGAATATGAGACGTCACGTACCAAAAAGTAGGTCAAGGCCGAAGGTCGAGTTCACTGTGACTCCCAAAATCATGAAATTGATAAAAATCACGATTTTTTTGTGTCCATTGATACATTGAGGGATGATGATGTGTTGTGTACCAAGATTTAGGTCAAGTTAAGTTCAAGGTCAATGTGACCCCAAATGACTTGATTTTGTGCCAGTAGATACATTAGAGGGACATGGTCAAGGTCACTGACCCCAAAATCAAGAAATCATTAAATCATTTTCATATGCCTGTCGAAGACGAGGTCATGTCATGCGATGTTGTGTTCTGTCCATTAATACTTTAACATTTGTTGTCCATGCGATATCTCTAGTTTCAAGGTATGGATTGGTACCAAACTTAGGGTATACCTTACTCACATGGCAAAGACAAGCCATATTCACTTTGAGATCAATTTGACAAAGGTCAAGGTCACAGTCCCCCAAAACTGAATCAAGTTTAATGACTGACTATATGTGTTCGGTTGGAATATTCAGAATTGTCTCCACTACATGTATAAGGCATTTTGTCCTGTGAAGTTGTCTCTCATGTTTGATACATGCTACATTTAGTTAAACTGTTGTGAAATAAAAACCATACATTTACTAATTTTAATGGGTTAGTTACCCATACTAGTTCTGAATATAAATAGGTCAAGGGGTTTCCCCTAAATCAAACCAATCAATGAACGTGCTAAGCCAGTTGATTATACCAATCCGCTGCGAGGTATGAGATGTGACTGGTTTGGATTTCATCATCGGCCGAACTGCTTTGATGTGGGGATGAAACAGACACCCGAAGTCAAAGCAAAATAGCAGGCTTGGGATACCGACATGCTAATTAAAAACAAGTATGGTGGAACAGAGGCATCGACTCAAGAACTTATTCGAATCAACAAAAATGTCCAGGTAAACCCTCGGCGAGGATTTAGGATTTGCCTGGACTTGTCAAGATGGTTCATTAACTCCAGAACAAAGGTTTACTTCATCACACTTCATTCACATTTGTCTTCCTTCATGAAAAATTCTCTCGCCTGAAAGGAATCCATTTGCAGGAAAACTACTATTTTCTTGTGTTTGACTATTGTCGATTTCAATGTGGGATATGTGAGCTCTCGGTTCTTGTTTCAAGGTCAACCAGTTACCAAGAGTTAAGCCCATTTAGTTTATCATTCAATATAAGATGTGATATGTTACATTCTCAGAAGCACAACTTTGTAGACTTTTCTCTGGATTAGCTACCATCCAAGGCTATTAAGCAACCTTGAAATTCGGACCAATGTAATTACAGATATACGGGCGTATATTGAAGCCCCTTGGGCTCTTGTTAATGTGGACATGCATTCATAACTATTTGTAAAGTGGATATTTATTTATAACTGATTTTTAATCACTTCTGACCTCATTCGACTTTTGTCGAACCTTTTTACCTCTTTTGGCCCAAAAGTGATCATAAAATGACATTATCTGTAATCATTAACGTGTTATCTATGACTACCTTTAACCCTACACTACATACAACTAATTCAGCTCACAAACCAAATCGCAAGGTTTAGTACAGTGGATATTAATTTATAACCGATGTTTACCCATTTTGGACATCATTTGAACCAAAATGACCTTAAATCTAATAATTAACGTTTTCGGGCGTGCCACCTGCTTTATTTCTGCTGCTAGGCGACCCCGAGCAAAATATCGAAACAAATACTAGTATTCTCTGTTCATTAGGAAAATTTGTTGCTTCCTCTAAACGGTTTGCCTGATTTATTTGCGCCATCATCATCACTTCAAATCCTATTTCTTTTGCGGTCAGCCAGACTTGATGACTTGCGCAGAGCACGCAGTTTTTTTTCTCAGCCATAGTTTCTGGACATTAATTAATTTCAATATTTTTGATAAATTTTCTATTCTGATATTCACGTTGAACGCCATTACCTTATTTATATGTAAATAATCTGCCTTATTGCAATCTTTATTTGTACGAATACACTGTGTACTGGGGAGACGTCCTGATAACCATACGTTTATTTCGCTCCCTGTTGCCATTGAGCAAATAAAGTTACTTAAAGCCATGTTTTTAAATCCATTTTTGACATCATTTGACGCGATAAATGAAACAGAAAAACCCTAATATAATAATTACCGCCTACCATATATACACCACAGTGAACTAATTCATCTTCGATACCCATTCGTAACAATCATTACGGTGGATATTAATTCATAACCGACTTTTAACCATCATATTTTGACCCAAAATGTGACCCAAAATTACTTTAAATGCCCCATGTCAGGGTGTTATCCCTAGAGCTTACCTTGATCCTACCACTCAAAGAACTAACTTAGGATTGGCTACCCATTTGTGACAAAAAAGCCATCGATACTTTTCAAAGGGCTTTCGATGTCCTTGGCTGGCCATCTATCACCAGCTGGTCGGAAAAATGGTGGAGAAATATTGCTGAAGGGTTTTAACTGGCCTTTTTGTTTGTGGACTTGAGGAAAGCATTTGGCCCTGTCAATCACGGTGTTTTATTACACAAATTATCTTTTTTGGTGTACACGAATCTTTGCAGAAAAAGTTCTTAATTTAATGGACAGAAAGCAGTGTGTAATCTGGAAAAGGACCACATCGATTTTAGGACTGTTACTTTTAATTGTATATATAAACGACCACCCTGACTGTTTAGCACATTCATGTCTAGATTTGCAAGCATAGCTGTCAGTCTTGTAGTGGAGAAAAATCATTGAAGTGGGGGGTTAATTGGGGCGATAGGCAAGAACACTGATTAGCAAAGTATTCAAAATTCGATGTTCATGAATAAATTGGATCTCAATATATCTAAAACTAAGTATACGCTCATAGTGTCCACACACAAGGTGGCCAAATCAGTTCATTTAATAGTGTGACAGGATTAAACATATAAACTAGGATAAAAGTAACTCCGAAAATGGAAGTCATGGTGATATAATATTCTATATTTCGGCTGTGCTTATGTCATCATCAGGAATACATATAACTGACTATTTGAAAGATCAATTAAACCAGTCAAATAAACTGGAAACTTATCGCTGCATGAAAAAAACTTTAAGCATGGAACAGAACATAATGGCAGTGACTAATCGACATCAGCGCACAGCACTAATAAAACTCCGTATTAGTGCGCATAAACAAAAAATTGAAAGTGGAAGGTACACAAATCCCAAGACTCCCAGATGTGATAGAGTTTGTGAGAACTGTGATACAGTGGAAGACGAACAACATTTTCTGTTACACTCTAAAAAACATGAATCTCGTAGACAGGACTTCCCCCAAAGCATTAAACACATTATAAATGTTAACGGTGACCCTGGAGAAGTTTTCAACACATTAATATCCTGTGGAAATTAGATGTAACAAAAATATTAGCAAAGTTTGTGCGCGAGTGCTTTTGCCAAGAACAGTAAAATTTGACTGGCATAAAATTATCTGTGATATTCTATGGTGCGATACCCAAAATGGGCTATACTCTGTGATATTGAAGTTGGCACAATTGTGTTACAACCAGCATGCTTGTTAAATTGTCCTGTCCATGAACTTCTGTATTAAAATTGTTGTTGGTGTTGTCAATGTGAAGGTCTTGTAACACGTTTAACCATTTGTTCCAATGTGTCTTAATGCCCGTATTTGTATGTTCAATTTTATGCATTGTATGCTCAATTTTATTCATTCTGTGTATGCGCTTTTAGCCAAATGTTGGCACAAACTTCACGCAATAAATTATCTTATCTTATAAACAATTGGAGTAAACAGTTGGCTATATATACAAGTTTGAGTAGAAAAGGCGGTAAATATACAAGCGAGCATTGTAGTTCAGCAAACAATGATCAACCACTGGTGGGAGTTACACTCAATATATTAGTGAGAACTGTTAAACTGCATAGGCCATAGACAAAGAAGCTCGTGTTCACCTAAAGACAATGAGGTCCTTTGACGCCATTATTTCATGATTTAGTTTAGGTGTTTTACTCTTGAAAGCAAGTGCTTCTTTGAACAATTGTTCATTCCAATTCTTGGCTTGGTCTATTATTTTAACATTTGGTAATAACATGTGAGCTGCCCAGGATGTGGTACTAAATACATCGGCAAAACTGCACGATGTCTCTTTACGAGGTTAGAAGAGTACAGCCGAGACAAAAGTGAGATCCAGTCACATGTCTTGAAATGTCTTAGTTTTCAACACATATATGATCTCATGGCTATACCAGTTGGTGCAGTTCCAAGAATTGGAATGAACTATTGTTCAAAGAAGCACTTGCTATCAAGAGTAAAACACCTAAACTAAATCATGGAATAATGGCGTCAAAGGACCTCATTGTCTTTAGGTGAACATGAGCTTCTTTGTCTATGGCCTATGCAGTTTAACAGTTCTCACTAATATATTGAGTGTAACTCCCACCAGTGGTTGATCATTGTTTGCTGAACTACAATGCTCGCTTGTATATTTACCGCCTTTTCTACTCAAACTTGTATATATAGCCAACTGTTTACTCCAATTGTTTATATGTATTCCTGATGATGGCATAAGCACAGCCGAAATATAGAATATTATATCACCATGACTTCCATTTTCGGAGTTACTTTTATCCTAGTTTATGTGAAATTGGTCTGTGGGAACAATGGATTTTAAACATATAAGCTTTGTCATTCATCATACTTTGTCGTGGCAAACCATTTGTCGTAACTTTTTAAAAAGAAAATTGGTGTTATAAGATGTATGAGTCCGTTTATTCCTCGTCATATGCTTGTTTTACTGTGGAATGTAATTGTTTTTCCGTACTTTGAAATTTGATCTCCTGTTTGGTGCGGTTTCCAATTAATTTTCTATTAATCGATATGTTGCATAAGCTTCAACAAAGGGCTGCCAGAATCATTCTTGGACCAAAATATTTTTTAACTTCCACAAGTGTTCTTTTCAGAGTACTGAACTAGATCTCAATTCAAGATAGAATGTTTTACAAACTAATTTACAGCATTTAAAGTTGTTATAAAGATTGCTTCAGTTATCTCTGTGGGATATTAATTCTTAAATTTCAAAAAACGAACAGATATATGTACTCACAGTCTCAATTTGAAAGCTCGTGTCTTAGAAACCCACGTCGTCTCAACAAGTTCTCTAGTCTGTCTCTTTTCTTTCTTCTTTGGCCTAATTTGGTTACCCAAATACCCGTCCTGGCGCTTCTGCTAAATTGTCCTTCAGTGTGATGAATTCTGTGAAATTGCATAACATGGGAGTCAGGTGATATGAGCCTTTAAACGTGTAATTTGTAAGCGACTTAGGAATGGCATTCATCTTGCCGCAAGAACTGCACAAGGTCACTGTAAAATACATCGGATACATTGTAGGAGCCAGAGTGCCATCTTATTATTACGAGATCAATCGATGTTATTTATAAATTGAATATTGGACTTTTTCCGCTGAAACTGCAATCAGGAACTGTAGCAGGATAGACAATAGTCCCCAGTGGGGAATCAAACTAGAAGGAATCTCATAATTCTGTGTTCATATAATCAGACTAATCTTACTAGTTAGCGAGATATTCCAGGTTAAGGATGGATTAAATGTGCTTTGATTAACT
>JAVTVY010029702.1:0-119851 GCA_036873755.1 Hanleya hanleyi | reverse complement strand
ATAATGAATTACTATCTGTCGTCCACATGAATGAATTACTATCTGTCGTCCACATGAATGAATTACTATCTGTCGTCCACATGAATGAATTACTATCTGTCGTCCACATGAATGGATTACTATCTGTCGTCCACATGAATGAATTACTATCTGTCGTCCACATGAATGAATTACTATCTGTCGTCCACATGAATGAATTACTATCTGTCCTCCACAATAATGAATTACTATCTGTCCTCCACAATAATGAATTACTATCTGTCGTCCACATGAATGAATTACTATCTGTCCTCCACAATAATGAATTACTATCTGTCGTCCACAATAATGAATTACTATCTGTCGTCCACATGAATGAATTACTATCTGTCGTCCACAATAATGAATTACTATCTGTCGTCCACATGAATGCCAGAAGCATAAAAAAACATTTTTCGGAAATTAGTGGATTTATCCATAATTTTAATTACAAGTTTTCTGTTCTGGGATTCACAGAAAGCTGGCTAGACCTTTCCACAAAACACTGTTTGATATACCTGGCTACAAGCCATACCCATGATCTAGGACTAAGAGAAAAGGTGGTGGTCTTATCCTTTATGTGAAAGATACCATTCACTCCTGTAAAATCCGCGAAGATCTGTCACTCCTTGATGAAGATGGCGAATTTTTTAGAAATGGATTTTAATAGCACCAAATACATGCTCCGTATATTTTATCGACCCCCAGGTAAGAATGTTAGTATCTTTAACCGCCATTTGTCTTCCATTCTTAAACTGTCTGTTATCGAACGGAAGAAATGTATCCTAATGGGGGATTTTAATATCGATCTGTTTAAAACTGACGCGCATGGTCCATCAAAAGAATTTCTCGAAATCCTGAAATCGCATTATTTTTTCCCACAAATAACAAAGCCAACGAGAGTTAAATCGCACACAGCAACATTGATAGACAACACATTTATTAATTTTCACGAAGATAATCTTCTTTCAGGAATTTTTCTAACTGATATTACAGATCATTTTCCGATCTATCATATATTACAGACGACGTCCAGCTACAAACCATGTCTCCCTGCAATGACATACCGTCGCGTCGTCCCTGAACAAAAGGAACGCTTCATACAAATAACGAAGTATACCGATTGGAACAATATCACTCATGAACACAACGATGTTAATGAGGCCCTGGGCCAATTTCTCTTAAAATTCAATTCTGCATATAACGAATGTTTTCCCCTGTGTACTTTCAAACACCCACTAAGCGTATTATTAAACCCTGGGTTACCCACGGTATTTTAACCTCCATCCACGAGAAAAATATATTATATGGTGAATACATATCCTATACCAAAATGAAATAACCCTCAAAAACTACAGAACATACAGAAATAAATTGGACCATACAATCCGCTTATCTAAAAAGAATTATTTTGAAACCAAATTTAATGAGTCCAACCAGGATATTAAAGGCACATGGAAAATCTTAAATCAACTCTTAAATCGCAAGAAAGGTTCAGCATCATCAAACTCCTTTTATGTTGACGGGAATGAAATCACTGATAAGTTGCATCCAACCTAGACAGTAAAATACCTATTGTTACTCCAAACTTAAGAGATTACTTAGGACCTTCCAATCGAGAACATTTTAGTTTCTCAACTGCATCCCCAGGTGATGTTCTTAATGTAATTATGTATCTGAAATCATCTGCATCTGGGCTTGTCGGTATTTCCACGTCGTTGGTCAAAGTAGTAGGGGACTCTGCCTCTGCCTCTCTCGCACATATTGGAAACTGTGGTATTGTACCACGTGATTTTAAATCCGCCAAGGTGACACCAATTTTTAAATCTGGAGACCCTATGCTCTTTGCCAACTGTATAGGCCAATCTCCATTTTAACTTGTTTCGGCAAAGTACTCGAGAAAATCTCAGTAACCATGATGGCCGACTTTTTAGAATGAAACAAAAAACAATATGGATTTAGATCAAATAACTGTACTTGTCTTGCGGTCATTTCCCTATATGTTTTGCTGGTTGCTGCATGCAAAAGAGGCTAAAGACTACAGTGTTGTTACATTTTTAGACCTCTCCAAAGCATTTGGCACTGTCAATCATGACATATTACTGTCCAAACTGTATCATTATGGCTTCGGAGACTCGTCAAACAATTCGTTGAAGAGTTATCTCACGAATAGATTACAATGTGTTTTATATAATAGTATGCTGTCCTCTCCTAAGAATATCACATGTGGCGTTCCTCAGTGATCAATTCTTGGTCCTCTTCCCTTATTATATATAAACGACATCAATAACGCCACTGATCTACTTCATATTATCCTTTTGGTTCTGTTGTAATCGACTATCACTAAATATCAAGAAAACCAAATATATGATAACCAAACCCAACAAAAAAGAATGATCCAGTGGTATACCACGCTTATTAATGTCTGAAGAAGAGATTGAAATCGTCAACCATTTTAAATTTCTTGGAATATTTTTCAATAACAGACTAAACTGGGGAACCCATATTGATTACATCTGCAAAAGAGTTGTCAGAAACACAGAAATAATAAATTACATAAAAGGGTCCGTGAATAAGAAAACACTTTACATTTTGTATTACTCCATGATATTTCTATTTCTTCTACTGCAACTCGTACGGGGTAACACCTACATCACTCACCTGAATCCTTTAATTTTACTCCAGAAACGTATATTTCGCGTCATCACTTTATTCAAAAAGCTTGATCATAAACAACCCTTATTTATGGCACTGAAAATACTAGGTAGTTACCGCTTATCAAGTTGAATGTATACGCATGTTCAATTATGATCCAATTTTTTTTATATCATCCTGAACTTATTCCAATACGCTTCAGGGACTATTATCTGATGTCCACTGCTACCCGACAAGAAACCAGCGGACAAACTTGTATAAACCTTTCTACAAGACCAACCTGTCTTACCATACCATCAAAATAACAGGATCTCGGGAATGAAACAAATTATCCTCCACTATTAAAACCATCAAGTCCTTATCCTTATTCAAATCAAAGTTAAACTCGTACCTTCTTGAAAATTAACTGGCTTCACAATACTGTACCTTTAATATGTCATACTCTCAATATATATCTGCTTATATGTTGATTTCACCAGCTATATTGTCTCGTACATTCAAACTTTATTCTTAAATTTCTTTGGGATAGAACAAGCCCCCTGGGGCTTTATTCCCGCCAACAACATACCAGCTGACTATTACCTCTCATATTATTACTAATATATATCTGTATGCATAAAATGATTATTTAAATTAGTTGGTGAATAAAATTCAATTCAATTCAATTAACTCGTCAATTTGTGAATCTGCAAAGAATTTGGTATTTTGTTGAGCTTTGGTCAATAATCTACCAGCATCGGAACTATGCCATTACATTTGCCATATATCGTTAATCCAGGAAAAATCCATGTAACAACAAGGCGAATTAAAACTGCATTTGCTCCGGATGCGGCGATCACTACTTTTTCTAATTTAGACACTCTAGATCTCTGTCCATTCACAACTTCTCGGGGATATCCGGTGGCGGATAGTGACGAGGTCATGTAATTGCGGAATAGATCACGTGACTACCCCCCGTCCTAGGAAATATATGTCAGATTGTTTGTCTGATTTATCACGTAATAAAGACGATCTAAAGTCAGAAACGTGTCAATTACAACGCATATAAGGGAGGTGGGATGAGGTGCCGACATACTGACAGAGCCACATGACTTCACAGTATAGTCTTCTGGTTAACCTATTCTAAAGCACATACCAAGAATCTAACGATTCGTGATATATGTTGTATCTCAGGTACGCTTTTATTGTACCTGTTCATGTGGCAACTTAGATGATATGACCACACGGCTCCTAGCACCGACATAAGCGGTATTAGATACAAATCTAGAGAGCTATGATGGAAATGCTCTGACAACTCGTATACTGGTAATTGGTGAGCCGTTTCGCTGTGACAACTCGTACATTGGAGATTGGTGAGCTGTATCGTCGTCAGATGTAAATGACGGCATTTAACACAAAATACTAGTCTGTAAGGCCCGATGTCGACCCAGCATCAACTTCCCACAAATGCCAACATATATCAAAGACCAAAAGGTCTGTAGAGGGGGCGGGCCTCGGGGACGAAACGTCCACCAGCAGAATCTCGCCATATACAGGTAAAAATTACAACGCATATAAGGGAAGTGGGAAGAGGTGCCGACAAACTAACAGAGCCACATGACTTCACAGTATAGTCTTCTGGCTAACCTATTCTAAAGCACATACCAAACCTGCAAAGCAAAATGCAAAGTAAACCAAAGCTAAATGTCAAACCTGCGTCCGGTTTGTTCTGCCAAATATGGTTGCACAAAATCAAGCAGAACTCGTCAAAACAAAAAAAATCTTTTCGAGATGGAGAAGTTCTAGGTTAACTCACAGATCACTCAGATAGATGAACCCCTAAAATGCCTGCTTTCTATACTACGGCCAGACTGCGCATGCGCAGAATGATGAAAACGGACCAGGCACCCTTCCAGTCGGATGACCCCCCACAAATGCTTCAACCTGATACCTCATACGGCTCAATCGGACCACTAATGGTCGGTCACGACCCCAAAACGTCCATTCCAATACCCTTTTTCTACTGGGCATGAGCAGAATGACGTAAGTTCCACCCCACACCCATCCAGTTGGACGCTCCCCCACGAATGCTTCACGATGACACCTAACACGACCCAATCGGACCATTAGTGGTCCACCTCGACCCCAAAACGTCCACCCCAGCGCTACTTGCCCAGTGCTCATGCGTACTTGTAAAAAAGTTTCAACGCATGACCTCCAGACCCCGCCCATCGTGTTCTACAGCTCGAGATGAAGAAAATAAGGGGCCACACCTCATACCAATGTCCATGAGTGAGTTTCCCAGCGGGGCCAACATTGTACACTGCGCCAGTATGGACCTAACATGGCCAGACCTACCTGAACTTTTCAAAAAAAATTCACCGCATGGCTTCGAGACCCCTTCCATCGTGTTCACATCGCGAGACGAAGAAAACAAAATGCCACAACCCACAGTAAAATCTGCACAAAAAATGACCACCCCTATTCCATACACACATTCCCCGTATAGATTAGCATGCAAATGTTCGAATCAGGGGAGATCACCCGGATTTCGGCCCACAGAGGTTTCACCTAGTCAGAGTTTTCTTCCTTGCATCCAGATGGCAGCACGATCGACGCCAAAAGGGGGTTTCTCATAGCAAGCGCCGCATTGATCATAGACTCGTAATAATAGCATCGTATAACACCTATAGGTTTTGTTTATTACTATATGTCTTACTTCCCATGTATTCATGTATTTTTTTCGTGCCAATACGGTTTTGGAGATTTCCCTTCTCTCGCTGTATGGCTATGTGGAGAAACTGAGGGTTCACCGCTTGCCATTTATGCTGGGCATATAGCTGGCGGCATTGTCGGAAACCATGTTTGTTGACGTGCATTCCGGGAGATTAATATTGGAAATCACTGGGTCTTTTGTAGGGGCTTATTGCTGGGCCGTCATGTGACCGGAAGTGATCTTTTGACCCGGATGTGACCTATGACCCGGATATCACGTGACCGGATGTGACGCCATAGTGACGCCAATTTGATAAGTAGTAAAAGGGGAAATTGAGGCCTATTTTTTTGGTCGTGTTCAGGGGCAGATAACCATGGGAGATAACCAGGAATTGTTCAAACAAAGTTATCTGCCCCTGAATACGACCAAAACTCTACATACCACTATTTAACACATACAAAACGATGACATTTACGTCATGGAACATCAAAAACCAATATGATTTATTTACACAGAGCTCAAATTAAAGCGAGTCTTCACAGTCAAACAAACGAGGGTCCAGTGGCCGCCTAGGCTTCGGAAGATCCGGAGTCCTAGATCACCGATGAGTTCCAAGCGTTTTCCCGGAAATAAATCGGAACAGATGCAGATGCTTCTTTCTCAGTTCTGATTGGTCAGCTGATCAATGTGTGTCCTCTTTGCCGAAGGCGTGTCGCGACTGACCAATCAGAATTGAGAACGAAGCCCGCCATTATCTCGCTGTGCCGGGTAGGATGGACAGTTACGTTGGATTTTGAATCGCCCGGCAAAGGTAAAAACTTGCACAAATTTTCTAATTTGACGACGGGAGTACATAGAATGACACTTGTAGAATACGCTGATGTATTTTGTTTAGAGGTAAACCGTTTATTTCTCGTTTCACCCGAAGTGCGTTTCAGACCTTGGTGTATTTTTATATAAAGCATGGGGTTATATATAAAGATCCCATATTTCGACACTTCATCGTAATACCACCGCCCACACCCCCAAAACTCTTGTTTTGAGGGCCTGTGGTTGCAGAAAACCAATTGTCTTTTTTTTTAAATTTTCATTTTATGCATTTTTGGAACTGATGGTAATTGTCGTACGAAAATATATCGATTATCTACGCCGAAATTCATTTGTGGACGACGCCTATACTCTCGAATTTACGGGAAAATATTCACAGAACTTCACAGAAACCATTCTAGCAAATTCTGTGGTGAACGTAAAACTCATCGTTCTTGGTGTTCACTGACAAGATTAACCTTTTTTGACATTCGACTCTCGAACAAATTGCCGACATGTTTGATAGTACCTTTTTTAAAGAAATGATTTTTCACACTGTAAATTTAGAAGATGTACTGATACAAAGAAATAACACACGAACGCCATGGAAGTGTTCGTTTGGCTATCATTCACAAATTCACGGTCAATGTTCGTTGCTTCACGTACACTACTCGACTTGATCCTTCGCATATGCCAAGGTCGTTCGGTGACCGCTCGGTGCTGGGTTTGAGGTAGCATCCAGGGAACTTCTCGTCTCTGTTCGATAGTAAAAATTATGGTGTTCTATTTTGCCAATTTGATCTCGCGCGTCGACTTGCAAAAGTCGACGCACGACGCGCGACGCGAAAAGTCGACGTCGTGTTTTGAAACGCGACGTCGCCCTTTCCGCCGCGCGTCGCTCGTCGACTTTTACAATGTTAAAGAGATAGGCCAAAACTCGACGTCGCCTTTTGGCCTATCTCTTAGCATTGTAAAAGTCGACGCGCGACGCGCGACGGAGAGGGCGACGTCGCCTTTTAAAACGGGACGTCGACTTTTTCCGTCGCGCGTCGCGCGTCGAGTTTTGATTCTTCAAAAATGTGACGCACGACGCGCAACGCGAAAAGTCGACGTCGCGCGTCGACTTTTACAATGCTAAGAGATAGGCCAAAAGGCGACGTCGACTTTTGAAACACGACGTCGAGTTTTGGCCTATCTCTTTAACATTGTAAAAGTCGACGCGCGACGGAATGGGCGACGTCGCGTTTCAAAACACGACGTCGACTTTTCGCGTCGCGCGTCGTGCGTCGACTTTTGCAAGTCGACGCGCGAGATCAAATTGGCACAAATAGAACACCATAAAAAATAGAGCTTTGACAATCGCGTGACAAGCCTGATGCGGTTTTCCTGCAGGAAACCGTCTACCGTACTTCTGACACGTCTGCTGTAACAGACGATAGTGTTGGTGAGTCAATAATGACGTTTACAAGTATTGGCAAGTATTTTCGTGTCAGAAAGCCCCCGCACGGCCTCGCGGTATCAATAGTTCAGCAGCTTCTAGATATGTTTTACTCAGATTGTTGCCATTATTACTAGGGCCATTCTTTCATCATTTGGTAAATTCCTTGATCTAGGATACTCCAGAACTTTTGACACTACATTCCCTACATCCATGTCAATAATGATCAGCGATTACTGAATTTTATGTATAGAACATAATCATGTCTTGCTGATATCATTGAAAACCGCTTCTCTCTTGTAGGAAACCATCTTGTGTTTTATTTCTTTATTTTTATTTCAAACATGTTAGTAATTGATACTAACTGTCATACAAAATATGGCTTTCGATTATTGACGCGGAAATGCCTTCATGGACGACGGCTGAATATTGAATGTCGGATCTGACGCTTGCTACGGAATGTCGCATTGGAACACAAATAATAATTGTCTAATTTTGATTCAATACACTTGAAATATAAAACTTTTACCAGAATAATCAGTGTTTGCAAAACAAGTCGATGTAGACAGTGAAAACTGCCTTCGAGAACTGCTAAAGTTGAAATTGTATCGTTTCATATAGATGCATTCTGTCATTGTCAGGTTTTATAATCACATACAAATTGTCGTTGTTTATTTGACAGCAGGGGGTATATATACAGTCTGATGTTATGAGAATGTTGTACATGTAGCATAGTGAAAAAATAAAAGTAATAAATGCTTTAATTTTCAACCAGTCAATATTGACTGTTGAATTCTAATCCCAGAAGTATACCGCACATTTCCGCATATTCACGCCAGGCTGGAGGGCAGGTTTACGCACATGTATGCGTTTTTTCACGAGAGCCAGAAACGCCGCCATTTTGGTGGTGTAAATGACAATGTTAGTGCAACTAAACTGTACGGAAAATATCGATCGATGCGTTGCTGGCTCTCGTGAAAAAACGTATGTGTGTGAATCTAAACCCCTCAGTCTCGTGCCTGATGGCGTAAATATGCGGTACTTCTGGGATTACAATGTGGCTTATTATACCAATGCTTATGAAATAATTCACTTAACAGTGAAACAGGATAGTATTCCTGGAATAAATTTCGAAATTCCTATAACCCATATTTTTTTATCATATATACACGTATACGCATGCCTGTGAATTATTCAGGTTTGAACGCTCTCCCACCAACGCAACATAAATATTGTACGATCCCTATGTCTCAGTTTCTCAATGGAGCCGGTTGCTTTGTCATTATATGTTTAATGTGGACCTGTTCAGACAGGGACATGTTATCTGACAGACAATCACGCATCATGTCGTCATACATGTATCATTAGTAAATCCTGGGAACCTACTATTATTACGTATGTGATATGCGGACTATATGGTATGCAGATTCTGTTTGGAATCTCCTAAACCACGTCTGTTTTAGGCAAAACTAACATAATAGAATGAAACAAGACACAATAAAAAGAGCAAATCAAAACTATGACCTTTATTTGTATATATTGCTGATTTGTTAATTTTTCTCTCACGAGCAACAATAGAACTCCGATAATATGTAGTTAATCCGCAGGAATTTGGTTGATTATGCTATTCAGCATCATGTCTATGAGACGGTCCAATGTTCTGCTATCCATATCCGCTTACACACTCCAGACACCGATATGGTTAGAAAAGATGCAGGACTGATAATGATTCTCTCGTTATTGGCCGTATGTTTCGCACACTTTCTTAAACAATGCTGAAATGAAAACAGTAAAGAGAAATATATTATTATGTGAAAAATATTTTTGAGGCAGATACATAAACCATTTAATACAACTTCAATTTAACATCCATTAGTCAGTCGTATTTCGTTCCCCATTCATCAACAGTTTCACAGATAGCCCCTCAATCCACAGTATACTAACCGTTCACACAATGCAGGTCGACAGAAACCACCAACCAGCTTTAATGAAATATTATGAAATCATCATGTTCCTGTCTGCAAGTTCAGTCATCATCCAATTGTTTGAAGTCAAATTTAATTCAAAATAGTTTTCCAAAGTTCTATAGGCTACGTCCATCTAGTATACGTTAAGACTACACCTCTGCAAAACGACTCGGAAATTCTTTTGGATAAAGAATAATGGCAGATCATTAGAATTTTCTGTAAAGAAAAACATCATGTCTTGCTGACATCATTGAATTTCAAACTGTTGACCGCTTCTCTCTTGCAGGAAACGATCGGTTGTTTTTATTATTTTTATTTCATACACATTTGAAATTGGTGCTCATTGTCATACGAAATATGTCTTTCGATTATGGACACGAGAATTTTTTTATGGACGACGGCTGAATGTTGAATGTCGGATCTGAGGGTTGCTATCTATTCATGCGAAAAAAAAACTGAATGAAGCACAAGGACATTACAGAATAACAATACCCTTATTCCTTTAAATACTGCTGATATCCGAGACATTATCACACAAGATGCGATATGTTATTTCTGCGTCCATAGTGAGTTTGGCTGGAAATAATTGCCATTTTTATTTTATTTTTGTCCTGGTTCTAAATATGATGGTCATGGTTTTGAGAAAATCAACCTACACGCAAGACGTTGGCATACGTAGTTGTTGTACTTACTGTTGAGTAGACCAGTGACGTAGGCGGTGTTGACATCAGCTCCGGTTACACGCCAGTTAAACCACCAGGAACATGATCTCCTTGCTCTCTGATGATCCCTGTCTGCATCACCTTGGTGCTACACGGACAAAATGGAGAGTAAAATAAGAATCTTACAAAAATGATTAATTACAATCACAAGTATTATTAAATCCTCAGTTATATAGATCATAGTTCTACGTGTTAATATAAGAGTCGCGTCGGGGCTCAGATTAATGATCCTGCTCAGAGATGGAAGATCAGGAGCGAGGGAAGTTGTAAAATAGCTTCGATTACCATAATCAGTCAATATCGTACAAAGGGTTAATGGATAAGGGAAGGGTCAAACGAGGAGCGCAAGGCCCAAAATGAGGAACAGAAGTGTCAAATGAAAAGAGCAAAGGACAAATGAGGAGCACAAAGATCAAATGATAAGCACAAGGTTCATGTGAAGAGCAGAAGGGTCAAATGAGGAGTGGAAGGATCAAATGAGGAGCACAAGGGTAAAATGAGGAGAGCAAGGGTCAAATGATGAACACAAGGGCCATGCGAGGAGCAGAAGGGTCAAATGAGGAGCACACAAGGATCATGTGAAGAGCAAAAGGGTCAAACGAGGAGCTTAAGAGTCATGTGAGAAGCAGAAGAGTCAAAGGAGGAGCACAAGGGTCATGTGATGAGCAGACGGACCAAATGAGGAGCGGAAGGTGAAAACAAAGTGGGGGTTCGGGGTAGGAGAGAGTGGGAGAAACCGGTTCAGGTTCAAGGATTCGATCAATCAAAATACTGTATATGACCGCCATGTTTGTTGACGTGGCTATAATTTGTAAGGAACGTTAACCGTGTTGATCATGAGAGAGTTGATTTAACATAACCCTTCTGTTCTATACTTTCCAACAACAACATGAAGGAACGACTCTATTAATAGCAAATATCATAGAAAACAAGAAGGTAAATTGGAGTGATATGCAAGAGGTGGGAAAAATGGACGACGTTTGGTGACTAAAAAGCAACCATATGACTCTACAGAAAAGTATTCGACACCTAACATTCCGACACCTAACATTCCGACCTGAGAATACGGTGGATTCTCGGACGTAGCCTTAGTATCTCAACCGAGCTTTTATTGCAGATGTTCAGGTGGAGACTATGAATTATCCACACAGCTCCTAGTACCGGCTTAAGCGGAATTAGATACGCTAGCTCGGGAGAAACTCATTATATAGTAAAATACATGTTTTATTAAATAAACCCGATAAACTACAACATTTCAACACATGATTGTAAATACAAAACATTGTATTTTTCCTCGAACAGAATATATACATATAAGATTCTTTTGACAATTAACAAGTTACTTTTATTCTACAAAGAAAATTATCCCTTCATATTTCTGAATCACCACTGTCCGAATTGCACCTCCTACACAGAGAGGAATAGGGAATCTTAGTGATGATTGAAGGGGAATCCAGCAACGGTACCTCCCACGAGACCCCATGTGAATGAACAGGATGCCCTAGGGGGATCATCATGAGAATTCTCTCGATGCCCTGGGTTCTCGTGGGGGAGAATTGCTGGATTCCCCATTCCTCTTGGCGTTATGAATAAATTATGAATGTGAACCACAACAACGATGGTTTGCTACTGTCCACTCCTGTTCTCAGTCTTGACAGGAATTCTCATCCTGTGACTTATAATAACTTCGATCAATTTGGCAAATATAATCCTTACAAAATAAGAAATTCCCACAAGAATGTAAACGCATTATACATGTATGGATAGTAACAGTACAGTGTTGTCCGTCACGTTGATTATTCATCCTTGTACATCCTCGGGTATGTTGATCCAAGAACAAAATATTTGCAAAACCTTTCTTGAGGTGACGATAAATGTAACTGGTGTGAAATATGACATCGATGGCATGAAGAAACTTTAAGATTGGTGTGGATTTTAATGAACAAAGAAGACCCCGGTAAACACCAAACAGCAGACCGACTGAAGGAATGTCAAAAACCAAACGCATGCACCAAGATCTCACAGCCACATGGTGGGGCGATCAGGGAAATCATGGGCAATCGTGACGAATCCGTGGGATATCTTGTCGAGAACCAGGGGTCTCTAACCTTCAGATACCCACTCCGGCATCACAAAGAATCCTCTGAGAAATCGTTTTATAACCCAGAGGGACCTACCCAAGAACCAGGGGTCTCTAGCTTCTAGATACCCCTTTTGGTATCATGATGAATCCCCCTTTTCTCTCAGTGCACCTCTCAATTTCTCGAATAATTGCTTCCTCTGTTTGATAGCACTCTCGTCGTTAATATTGTTTACCCTTTGGAATCGGCTGGCTGGCTTCACAATTTCGTTTTAAATATTATAATTTTTCATCCCATGATAACTGATCACGGGATCATAAAACTTTTGACGTACCCTCCCTCAATTGTTGGAATATAGTCCTCCTTTGCTATTTCACCAGATTCATCTTCCTTATAACCCGGCCTTACATACTGTTTCATATCGTTGATATCTTCACCATATTCCTCCTTTATTGAATCGGTAAACATATCTTTCCATTATTTTCGATACATATCCAAGTAGAAGTAGGCTGATCTATCAATCTAGGACGAATGATTGCGTCATAATTACTCTCGCCATCTGAAGAGTATTTTCTTTTACATCGATCCATTCCATTCATATTCATTCAGTCATTTTTCGGTCTCATTCTGGGTAGATTGGGTAGACCTAGTGTACATAGGTATTCATTTCCAAATTGAACTACTTTGTACAGCTTGTTCAGGCTTCTTATGTTCAGAACTTGTTGATGTTTGTCGATGTAACACTTCGGACTACATTTACCTTCAATCTTTGATATTCCTGAGTTTTCGGTTTTGAGATCGGTAAATATATGTTCATCGGGTGAAGAGAGAGCTTCTCCATAAATTTCCATAGAGCAGTTGAGGATAAATACAAGGACCTAAACATGAAACTCACTTGAAGCTATGCCCAACTTATGCCCAGGCGATATAAATCAAAGCGCATACATTCTGAACGCGTATTATCTGTATGTTTCGATTAGCCCTGCTGTGGTTCTGAATGTGTGAAGGAAAAAAAGAAGATAATCAGCAATACCTCCAGCTGAAACTCGGTTAATCAGTTAAGAATAACTTCAAACGTTATCATTCAAACTCCAATGTTGATGTTTAGTTTTGATCGGAATACTTTCAAGGTCATTTGAAATTACGAATGTGGTGTCATCGGGCAACGTTTTATAAAATTAAGAAAAAAATTATTAAGGACATACCTGTTCACAGTTAACAATGTTGATGTCAGCTTTAGTCATACTTTGCTATATATGCTATTAATGAATACATACTGAATTCGATCATAAGCTGTGGCAGGAGTAGCGTTTCTAAAAATACGACAAGGGCCTATTATCCTCAAAGAAACTTGGAATACCGGTTTACGACTTTTTGAAAATAGTGTAAATTCAATTTACATTCTTTCTCATATATTTTAGTGTCCATCATGATTCACCACCAAATTTGTCATCCGTGTATTGTAACGGTAGTCTTTATCGGTTGTGGGCAGTTGGCAATCTACGATCAGAGGCTCAACAAAACAGGGCACGGTTACCTAATGTAAAACAATCAATGAATATACATTCTGTTTTGTGTTATCTTCAATAGATTGTCCTCTAATGTCATGACAATCCAGAACAGTTCTAAAGTATGACAGGGAAGAAACTAACTGAGTTGAACCTTGATTTGATCCAATTTTCATCATCGTGGTAAGGGGTGGGGTGTGAAGAGGGGGGCATCCGATGAATTACGCTGCCAATGCATTCCTTTGAGACGCCTGGAAACAGTTTTATTTCATAAATATATATGTTTGTTCGTTCGATATGTAACCGCATGCCTATACTGTTTCGCTCCAAATATGAGCAAATGGCTCATGTGCAAATGGCGATCTCCCAATAAATAATCGTTATTATTGTTATATACGTATTCAGATAAGCATTCTCATGGCACCAGATTGTAAATAATTCCACAATAAAAAGACTGACAGTGTGGAAATCCGGTTAAGGGGCTGTCAGATCTTAAATATTATTTTGTACCTATCATTACCAGTCATCACCAGTCAGTATCAAACAGTATAAAAAACAAACATTTTTGCCCCGACACATCCGGGTACATCCAATACTATTCAAGGTACATAAATCATTTGTCTATTGTTATTGGTTTGACGTATAATTCCCGATGGCGAAGCCGTAAATTCGTCCAGCTGCCAACGTGAATGAATACTTCCAAGTTATAAGAAAAAGGAGAGGTGATGGAATTTTAGGTAGAATGGCCTGAAAGCAAGCAAGTAAATATTCTGCACAATCCGGGTTTGCACTATAATACAAGGTAATCCTTAGACAATACTATCTTGCCCCAAGAGCAGCGACAGGTGCATTTCTGGTTCTAGTTCTGGTTCGTTCTCCTAGTTTCTACCCTTCATTTTTAACATCGGGCGTCTTTTTATCTATTTATAACTGGTGTTAATATTCCAAGAAAGCATCACAGAGCTTGCATTTATTATAATTTTGGCAGATAAAAATTAGCAGATCGGCCCGATTAACGAACCAGGACTCATGCGGTCAACCAAGCGTCAATGTATCATCCGCTGCCATAGGGGCAGATAGTATTGCCTAAGGATTAACTTGAATTATAGTGCAAGTCCGGGATTGAGTTATGCACAGTATACAAACTATACACAATGCAATTATAATGTAGAACAGTGTCCGTATAAGTCTGAAATCTGTAGAATTGAATATCTTTGAACCGATGTAAGTATGAAGAAGATTCCATGAATACGAAGAGACGAACATTAAATAATTGGCGAATGAATGAGCTTTGGATTCAAAATCATATCACATTTTGTTGGTGTTGTCAAGCATAACAGGCCCTTACATACTGAAATAAAGCAGGAAAATCGGGTCTTCAAAAAATAAAATATTTAACCACATTTATCAGGCATGCATTGTAGCTGCATTCTTCAATGCCTCATTATGAATATACCGACTTTGCGAACATATATGCTGCGAAAAAAGACCGATGTTCTGATGTGGAGATGTGGTATAAGAAAACTACAAAAGCTGCCTGACTTCCGACTTCTGACTCGCGATTTCGTAGAAAACTAACAAATAGAAGTGAGTTCTACATTATTATATTCCGACTGCAGTTTCGAACTTTATGATATTTTCAAGAAATATTGTACAAAAGTAATGACATGGATATAGTGTATACGTTGTTATTAATCAACAAATCCATGGCTTCAGAAGTGAAAACATGCTAAACTGATCTATAAACTTCTATACATTATTGAGTGCGATTAACAAAAGAAGACAGTAACTTCTATATTTAAGATGGAATAATACTTACAAAATGTATGATAATAGTTGATTTATATACAATGCACATGAGGCCTGTGGCTATCCTCGAGTGGAAGTGGGGCGGGGGGTCCATTTTTCAATAATAGGATTTCCTTGATATCTAATAAAGCCGTATTACCTTCATGAACATTGTAACCTTAAAGAAGGGGTTGTGTGAATAGCATATTCTCTAATATGCCAGCCCACTGGCATAAAACAATGGTTCGCATTATTAAACTGCTGTCTGTGTACTGTTAATCTTCCACGTAAATCAGTTGGTGTCTGATATATTGTTCTCCGCGGTTCAGACCGACAAGAACGTAGACAACAAATTTGGAATCACACGACATATTAAATCTGACATATATATATGCCTATACCCATTATTAGTGTGGGTGTAATGTGTGGTCTACTGATGTTACTTCGATTCTGGATACAATGGTTCGGAGATATCCAATTTCATAGATATTCTAAATGTCAAACTTAATAGACGTAGAGAATCTTGTACAATCTTCTGAAAAATTGGAAATAGTCTATTCATTCACGTTGTATTTATTCTATAGACAAAAAAATATTTCCAACTAACAGATGCATCCCTGTATCTAACGGAAACATAGTTCATCTACACGTATACTATGAAAAACAAAAAAATAAAATCGCTGTAGTTGGATTTGTCTACCGAGGTAAAGCTAACCCTGTTTTGGTATTGTTCAGCACCTTGATGTGCACAAATCAGCAAGACTTGAAGCTATAGGACCAGAGGATATCAAAGATTTTTGTATGGAAGATGGTTTTATGTTTGGTTATGTTTGAGATTGGAAACCTGATTGAAAGTAATTCAAAATATGTGATTGAATGAAATACATACATTAATGATTGTAAAATTGAGAAATTTTCTTATGTCTCCCTTTTTTACACATTGATTGTAATGCAACTTCGATTTTAGCCATTATTTCTCATTCTGTACAATTCTATAAGTAAATGGGCGTTGTGTCGACCAAGAGAGAACGCCTGTCAACATAGCTGTTTGTGAGATATACGATATATGTTTCTTTTCTGGCATTATTGAAGGTAAACTTTTGCTCAACCTTAAAGTTAAGCCTTTAGGCGTTGTTTGCTAATGCCCCCTCTCCGTTCGTCTGTGCCCAGTATTACTATGGACGGAGGGCGCTGAATATTAATCACAAAATGAGTATTTAGCAACGTATCCTACTCGATTCTTGATCTCTAAATAAGAGTAACTGCAAGTTGAACTTCAGTTTGTAGCGTAGACGTGTACCAAAACCCATAGTTTCTTCAACAAATGGGGTCTGGCCATATTTTGGGTAACGATATCATACCTTAGCTCATGTTTAGATTTTAAATGTAGTCATCGTCAGTATCTAAGCATTAATGTCTCCTGACTAAAAGTGGACAAATATAGCTTGATCACAAATTTTAAAAGTTATGTTCATAGGAGAAGCCCTACCCCTTTTTCTATTCTCTTTTCTGGTAAATTGGGAATGGTCCTTGATGACGTCACATTAACGTTTCCAAGCTACAGTGACTGATAATAACAACTTGACACAGTATACTTTGATAAAAAATAAGTTGATACATGTATGTTGATTGTAGTTGTTCTACTACAAACTGTATTTATTTCGTTTCCTGTAAGACGTGTGGTCAGGGGTATGTTGGTAAGACCATCCAAAGACTCCATTTTAGGGTGAATGGTCACAGACCACCCGTTAGGGAAAAGCAATTGTTTATAGTAGGTAAGCATGGCTGGGATAACTTTAGTATTCAGATCATAGACGTCGTCTACTTATCCACCAAGGCTTCCTCCTTTGGATTTGGGAGAAAAATCCGAGAGCGGAAACTATTCTGGCTGCTAGAACTTGAACCAGTGTTCCCGTATGGTTTAAATAATAATGTCACTGGGTTCGTCAGTGTTACAATCCGCCGTTCGCCCTCCAGCTTAGGGCAGCATGGTTTACTATACCATGTTTGTCTGGCACAGGAGGTAGATTAAAGTGTCAAACAAATTAGGCTCTCTGACGATCCATTGTGATCACCAGTGTCTGTAGGGCCTAATTTTCAAAATTCGAAATTCACAATTTTTTGCAGTTTTGATTAGGTTTTTGTTAGGTTTAGGGTTTTGCTAGGGTATGTTTGTTTGGGTCATCGTCGCCGTGTGACCAATAAGGTTAGGTACGACGTTAAACTTCAAACAACCAACCAACCAAACCGCCGTTCAAATACATCCAACATTACCCAGTTATTTAAACTCCATCAACGGAGACATCGCAGCCATGGTTGGAGAAAGTTTAATAGTGCATTGATTCACGATCATATCACCTTAAACTATTTAGTGGGTTTAACTAAAACACCCATTAGAACATATAGCTTACCTTACATTCCTGCATGTGTTACCTCTGAGAGCTTTAAATCAAATAGCCAGAGATATACAACGATCTGCGTCTTCAGGATATATAGTACCACCCACAATCACTAAAGTTTGTCAAGATATGGCGTATTTTCGATTGTATCGGCCAGTGAACATAATAAAAACATCCCAATACCGGCTCTTCTAGAAACTATTTAAATAAATCATGGGCATAATTAATTGATGAATGATCCAGAGGTACGTAACGCTGTGCCAAACTATTTTAAGTTCACAGAACCGCCTTGCATTTCATATAAGTATACTAAATCTATAGCCACCAAAATATTCAATTACTCCAATGCTTTTAAGGAGTTGGACTGGAACTTATGCACGTCGGGAGGCTATGGCTGTGATTGTGAATCATCGAACTTTATCTATACACCATGCAAACGTATTGTGACTGGTAACGTTAATATAGTATAGTAAGGACCTATGAACACTCCTGGTGAAGGGACCTGAATATAGAGAGCCTAGTAAAATAAATCTAAAGGCCGACCAGAAGACAGTCCTGACTGCTTTGGAACAGTACGTTATTGATTGGTCTAAACGGGAAAAAGTTGAACCCACACTACTCGCTGATTGGCTAGAACTTACCAAGAGCAAGGTCGTTGAAACTATCCACCATACTGACAGAAGTACCCTTCTCCAACCGAAACAAGTACTGAGAAACCTCAATTCGTCAGAAGTTCTAGCAAGTCCCCAGAGTAAATTCGCCATAGTTCCAGCAGACACAACTCCAAATAATATAATATTCATATGTAAATATTACTGTTGCTAGGTGCTGGTTGAGTAATTGAGTGTAAGCATACCATCATCAAAAACAGCTACTTACTCCTAAACTGCATTTACTCTGGAATATTTATTTGATAATCACAAAACATTTCTCAAGGAAAGCGGTCTTCTAACCAGTCATAACGACATACCAAAAATATACTGGACTCTCAAAATGAATATATCCACATGGGATTTCTCGACTCTCTATACTTCAATCCTCATCAGGGCTTCACTGGCCGTCTAAGTTCATTAATATTATATGTGTTCAAGAAAACTGACCGCCGATATATTAACGTCAGAAGAAATAAGGCATTCTATGGTGGCCGAGAGGGGCCATCGTCACTTCGCCATCGTACGCCAAAAAACAGAGCGATGGAGCGATAGAGCGATAGAGCGATGGCGATAGAGCGATAGAGCGATGGCGATAGAGCGATAGAGCGATAGAGCGATAGAGCGATGGCGATAGAGCGATAGAGCGATGGCGATAGAGCGATAGAGCGATGGCGATAGAGCGATGGCGATAGAGCGATAGAGCGATGGCGATAGAGCGATGGCGATAGAGCGATAGAGCGAAGTACATGACTGCGCATGTCTCATAATCATGTATATTCATACGGTGATAATCGTACTTCCAACACAAGAGAGCTCGCCGCTTAACTCTAGTTATTATCAGGCGGATTCATAATACTATAGGGCATACCACAAAGATTACACAGATAAAACAGAGAGATAGACCGATAAGTTTTATTGTATATGGGCTAAAATAATAAACATTGGCTAAAAGATCGACATAAGAATCTAATAAATAAAGCAGTGATATTCGCTGTCTGGTGGACATATACATCTGGAACATTTGAAATCAAGTTTTGTAATTAATACGGATCAACGCTTGTAAAAAAATCAACGTAGAATCGCAATAGAAGAGGTCACTCTCCCCCCCCCCCTAAAATATTGGTGATCTGATTTACCCATAGTCTCGTAATTTTTCGTCAAATTCAACTTCTAAGAAAAGACCAGTTCGTCCGTCGATGCGTAAGTTGAATTATTTGAAGTTGTGGGTGCCGAACGCGGCCATTTCCGCGTTTTTATCGAAAAAGAAAGGCGGATGTCATATGAAACTGATAATTCATTAAGATTGTGCTGATCGTGGCTGGACTTAACACTAAATCGCATAGAACAAACACTGATTTTGTTTTATATATCTTATTTGGTTTTGTTAGGTAATACACATTGTACATACAATATTTTATTGTACTAAACAAAAATGGTTGTATTTGTAATTAGAAGCTCATGTTATATAACAAACAGATACATCGTCATTACACCTCGATTTATCTACGCAAACAACACCATAAGAGTCTAAACAGTAAATGCAGCGATGACCAATACTGGTAAAACAAGCGCCATTCGCAGTTCTTATACTGGAAATATTTATCGGTTTCGTACGCACATTTAAAGCGTTTTGAACACTTTTCAACCAAGGGAGTTTTAACTACTTTAATTTTATATATAGAAAATTTAATAATAGAAATACAGTAGTTGAGTGGCTGATTTCTGGGTTGTAAAACTTTTTCTGGAGAAAATATAATTGGAACACACGCCAATGCGAACCAATTTTCCAGTAAACTCCACCAAGGGTAGATATGTTCACATTCCCAAAAGAGATGAATAATAGTCTCTGGAACTTTGCTACAAAATGTACATAAGTTAGATATATCAGCGTAAAGTTTATGTGCAAAAATGTTGGTAGTCAATATTAAAATGTTAATAATTCTGTATCGAAACCATTTATATTTCACATCTCTTTGTTACATTATTATTCCATATATACCACTCCGAATCACTATAATTTTTTTCAAGAACTGTTTAGTACAGTAAATTTAAAGGTCAAGAGATTTCTATATAACATTTTATTACAGCCTTTTTTTTACACTTATTAATAGTGAAATAGGGGGCGGTATCAACGGTATCATATATTGTTTCTGTAATAGTCCAAATCTCATGTTGTTTGCGGCTTTCCGTACTGCTTGAGTAGTATATAAAACTGATATTGACACAACTTGACCTTTGACCTAAAAAATTTGCATATTGGGGAGAAAAACTACCTCCGAACACAGAAGAGTTCCAATTTTTACAAGTCACTGCGCAGATCAAGTGGTTGCCATGGTGACGTCACTTCCGGTCACGTGACCTTTGGGGCATGTATTACTTCGCGGTGAAGCCGTCGACGGTGATGCGGTCGCGGGAAAAAGCTTCCGTGGACAGAAAAAGTAGTCCCAAATACGCGGAGAGCTGAGGGAAATTCTCCGGCAATCTTCGGGACATTTTGGGAGCGAGAGGGGCCCCTAGTGGACCGATTGGGTTGAGTGAGGTGTCAAAGTGAAGCGCTCTTCCAGGGCGATCAAGTCATTGGTGGGTGTATGTAAAATTAAAATTTGTCCCGAAAATATAAAAAGCGGAACACGGACTTTACCCCTAAAATAGGGCCTGATTCGCACACTTACATCTGTACGGGAAAATGCCTATAGGGGTATATGGGGTGGTCATTTTTTTGTGGATTTTACTATGGGTTATGGGGTCTTGTTTTCTTCGTCTCATCACGTAAAACACGATGGGATGGGTCTCTGTGCTAAGCGGTGAAATTTTTCGAAAAGTTCACGGAGGTCTGGATAGGCCCATAGGCCTACTGGCTCAATGGATAGGTCCATACTTGGCAATTCACACATGTTCATTGCGATATGGGTTGTTAGATCTTGTTTTTCATGTCTCACCACGTAGAACACGATGGGCGGGGTCGCGAAGCTAAGCGGTGATTTTTATTTAAAAGTCACTGCGCGCATGCGTAGTGGGTAAATGGTGCTGGATGGCCGTTTTGGGGTCTAGGTGAGACCCTAATGGTCCGATGGTGTCGCAAGAGGTCTTATTTTGAAGCTCGCGCGGAGGAGCATCCGACTGAACTAATGTATCGTCCCTTTTCAATATTCTGCGCATGCGCAGTCTGGCCGTAGTATAGAAAGCAGGCATTTTGGGGGTGCGTAGGGGTGTGTTTGGGATAGAGATAGACCACCGTGACTATTGGTCCAAATGGTTCGTGGGAGGTGTCAAAGTGAAGCTTTTGTGGGGTAGAGTCAGAATACAGGACATATATGGTACAATACAGGACAGATATTGTATAACACAGGACAGATATTGTATAACATAGGAGAGATATGGTAGAATACAAGATATACTGTAAAATACAGCACAGATATGGTATAATACAGGACAGATATTGTATAATACAGGACTGATATTGAATAATACAGGACATATATTGTATAATACAGGACGGATATTGAATAATACAGGACAGATATTGTATAATACAAGACATATATTTTATAATACAAGACATATATTGTAGCATCCGGATGTAAAACCACAGTCCCGGATGTAAAACAATGAAAACCCCGGATGTAAGATGAGGTCCCGGATGTAAAACAAAGGTCCCCGGATGTCATACATACTTAGGTTATTATTATGGCCAACATAGATACAGTCAGCTAGAAAATGACACCCTCCACGGCGCATTCGGACCAATAGTGGTCCATCTCTACCCCAAACACACCCCCACGCACCCCCAAAATGACCACTTTACTTACAACACTCAACTACGCATGCGCAGATTGACGCGACTTGCAATAAAAAGCACGCCATTCTGACTCTACCACACAAAAGCTTCACTTTGATCCCTCCCACGACCCATTCGGACCAATAGTGGTCCATCTCTACCCCAAGCACACTCCCACGCACCCCCAAAATGCCTGCTTTCTATACTACGGCAAGACTGCGCATGCGCAGAATATTGATGCATTAGCCCAGTCGGATGCTCCTCCACGAGGGCTTCAAAATAAGACCTCGTACGACACTATCGGACCACTTGGGGCTCACCTAGACCCCAAAACAGCCACCCAGCACTATTTATCCACTACGCATGCGCGCAGGAAATTTTCCGAAAATTTTCACCGCTTAGCTCCGAGACCCTGCCCATCGTGTTTTACGTGGTGAGACGAAGAAAACAAGACACCACAACCCATAGTAAAGTCCACAAAAATGACCACCCCTATACACATACAGGCATTTTCCCGTACGGATGCAAATGTGCGAATCAGGCACGATTTTAGGGGTAAAGTTCGTGTTCCACTTTTTTATATTTCCGGGGACAAATCCTCAATTTACATGCACCCACCCATGACTTGATAGGCAGGCCCGATAAGCCGGAGACCGACATTAGCCCTTTTGGACATGGTTGATAGGAGTTTTCCCCCTATTGTAGGGGTAAAATCCGTGTTCCGCATTTTATATTTTCGGGGACAAATCCTCAATTTACATGCACCCACCCATGACTTGATGGGCAGGCCCGATAAGCCGGAGACCGATATTAGCCCTTTTGAACATGGTTGATAGGGGTTTCCCCTATTGTAAAGTCCGTGTTCCATTTTTTGTGTTTTTGGGACAAATCCTAATTTTACATACACCCACCCACTACTTGATCGCCCTGGAGGAGCGCTTCACTTTGACACCTCACTCGACCCAATCGGTCCACTAGGGGCCCCTCTCCCCCCTCCCAAAATGTCCCGGAGATTGCCGAAAATTGCCGGAGAATTTCTCCCAGCTCCCCGCGTATTTGAGACTATTTTTCTGTACGCGGAGGCTTTTTCTCGCGACCGCATCACCGCGGAGGAATAATTGCCCCAAACGTCACGTGACCGGAAATGACGTCACCATGACAACCACTTGACCTGCGCAGTGACCTGCAAAAATTGAAACTCTTCTGTGTTCGGAGGTAGTTTTTCTCCTCACTATGCAAACTTTTTAGGTCAAAGGTCAAGTTGCGTTAATATCAGTTTTATATACTACTTGCCTGACACACTGATAATTATTCCAGAAAATTGGCTGCGCATTTATAAATGGACTGAAAAGAGTCAAATGACAAAAAAAATTATCTAAAATATCATTTACAAACCGCACACCTTTTCCATCCCAGTGACCTAAATGTAGAGCTTTATTATCAATTTTAATTTTTTCATTGTACCATTTCATTCGAGAAAGTTTGACAGTCCTCTAGTTTTATTTGAAATTCTGTCCAGGCTAGAAGCGTGTCCCTCCAAAATACGTTTTCCATCGTTGGTATAATATTAGTTCTTAAGAATGCTGAACCAACTTCTATTGGGTCTATATTCTTTGGCATATACATTTTCAAAATATTACCCCACTTGGAATTATCAGCTTGTAATATCCTAATCCACGATATGTTTTGTGCCTGGATTACATATTAACAATAGGATTATCTAAACCGCCATGTTCAAGCGGTTTAACAGAAATTTCGACTTCCAAACAAATTCAAAACAGCGTTTCTGGAATTCATTTATAAGTGGTTCGGGTGGGTTTGGAAGAGAGGAAAATAGATGGATGAGTTTCGGCAACAACAAGCTTTTTTAAAATGACATTTCGTCCTATTGAAGTCAATCCTATTTTGGACCATATCTTCATGAGTATGACAATATCTTTTAATTTATCTTTGTAATTTTTTCAACCTTTTCGGCCAAATTGTTTGTAAACACAAGACCTAATAGCTTAAAGTCACCTTGTGACCAGTCTAAATTCCATTTAGTACGAAACCACTGAGAAAATGTTGGTACTTGGCATAAAACTGCAATTTAAAACCAGTCAGGACAAATTTAGACCCGCGGAAGAATTAAGGAGGTGGGTCGGGGTACACCCTCATGTAATTTTAGATTTATTTCACACGCTTCTCTACTAATTTTCGGCCCATTTCAAGGCACCCCCTCGTAATTATTGAGGGTGGAGATCCTTTGAGACATTCCGTTTTTTGTGCAATGCGGGAGTATAGGGGGAGAAACAAATCTTAATAAAATAATATCCTATCAACGTTCTCCAATAATTGAACATTAATAAGCGTCAATCCTTCCCCCCTCCGTGTCATTGATCAAAGATCTTTTTTTTAATATATATTCATAATGGCATTCCTTGAATCAACTCAGAGTCGCTTTCTTGTACAGAATTTTTCTTAGTATGCATGGCGTTGATATTCATTTTGACCGCCATGAAAATCTTGTACCGACAAATACCGTGAACACAAAGGTAGGCAAAAATGTCGACTTGTCTCGTTTTGGTGTAGTCATGCGCAGTCATGTACTTCGCTCTATCGCCATCGCTCTATCGCTCTATCGCCATCGCTCTATCGCTCTATCGCCATCGCTCTATCGCTCTATCGCCATCGCTCTATCGCCATCGCTCTATCGCTCTATCGCCATCGCTCTATCGCTCTATCGCTCTATCGCCATCGCTCTATCGCTCTATCGCTCTATCGCCATCGCTCTATCGCTCTATCGCCATCGCTCTATCGCTCTATCGCTCTATCGCCCTATGGCACGATGGCGAAGTGACGATGGCCCCTCTCGGCCACCATATATTCATGAATCTGCTCTATCGCTCTATCGCCATCGCTCTATCGCTCTATCGCCATCGCTCTATCGCTCTATCGCTCTATCGCCATCGCTCTATCGCTCTATCGCCATCGCTCTATCGCTCTATCGCCATCGCTCTATCGCTCTATCGCCATCGCTCTATCGCTCTATCGCCATCGCTCTATCGCTCTATCGCCATCGCTCTATCGCTCTATCGCTCCATCGCTCTGTTTTTTGACGTACGATGGCGAAGTGACGATGGCCCCTCTCGGCCACCATACCTTTCAGACCAATAGTGGACCACTTCGACCCCAAAACGTCCATTCCAATGCCCTACGGAAGGGACACATAGACGCCTCCTGACCCTTTGAAAGAGTATTTGGAGGCTTATTGATCTCAAAACTTTACATATGACCTCTGTGGCGTCACTTCCGGTTCCGGTCACGTGACGAAGTGACCTTTGAACCCTGTGCACCATTTCTATCCTGTATTGTGAGCATGCGCAAGAGTCAAAGGTCACTTCCAGTCACATGACCGGAACCAGAAGTGACGTCAGAGACGTTATATGCATTTTTTAGGTCAATAGGCCTCAAAATACTCTTTCTACACTACTTTCTCTTTCTATCCTATAACATTTTTCTCCACATTTCCAACTAACAGACACTTATCCCCACAGAAAAGAAAGGACCCTAATCATTGCTAGCCATCACACCGGTTTCATGACTAGTTCACCATCAAACTGATTTGTGGTATTTCAAATGAAAGTGCAACATAATGATAACGTCATTTAATATGCGGAGAACTAAGAGGGAGAGGAACTTCGTAAAACTGTATCGCAGCTGCACATACGTGGTGATTTCACCCGGGAAATGGTTGGACTGGTTTTCCGGGAATATGATTTGTTTTGAGGTTGTGTTTATGGAATTCGATTTTATCTAATTGCCACTTTATTAGCATCTCAAACGTTCAATATTGTTCACTAACTTATTATTGACATTTTCGAAAATACTTGAGGACATTTCCTCGACAAATTTTTTTGCATGCTCTTTCAGGTAAATATCCACCAGGCGCTTTTACACCACTGTTGGCTCCACATTCTTTATAAGGTACCATCATCCGCGTGATACGCTGGGATCTGGATTTCTGGGTAATATTTCTATGCGAGGGGCTTGAGGTGTCATATGAAATATGGAACTGCACCATTTACACAGCCCGACTATTTTCAAGTAGGAATAATTGATTTTGTTTTGTTGAAATAGTTTTTTCTCGTTGGAATCGTATTCGCGTAGTTAGTTTATCCAATCAAATGGCTTAAACAGCGACATCATGAAAACCAGCACAGAGACATGAACAGTCAGCTATTGGATTCAATTTGGGGTGATACTAATTTCCAGAGCTGCAGCCACAACAGGATTCTATACCATAATAAGGTATAAGGGTTGCCGTATTTCAACTACACTTGGACAAGTTCATGTGTTAAGGTGTTAAGTTCATGTATGCAGGCGGAATCATATTACGACAACAGGTAAAAGTCTGGAAAAAACCTCTCATATGGAAGTTCTGATTTACAAAGAAAAGAGAAAATACACACGGGTTTTCCCCACAATATGACACCGATATATAGTGGTACATCCGTGTACCACTGAATGTTACATCGATGTAACAATTTATATTGGACCATGTTGGTACCAATGTCGTACCATCATGGTTACATCATGGGGGAAACGCGTGTGTACATATATATTTTGAACAAAGAATAAAGCTGCCTACCATATCAGGGTTGTCGCCAGCATCTCGAGTGTTTCCACCGGAGGATGACCCTCGCCGTTCGATTCGCGTGGACCAGACAGTAGACACTATGATGAACAACAGCAGAATAACCAGTGCTATCTTCATTTTTACCTATACCAAGAGAAAACAAGAATTTCGGAAACTTGGAAAACTCAAAACAATAATCTTGGGAAAGTAGGTAAAATACAGGTCAGTTTCTTTGTCAAGGATATATCAACGGAACTTAGATATTTATTACCGATTGGTATGCTTCATTGTTGTGTGGGAACATGTGCAAGGTGGTATGGGGGAACGAGTGACCAGTGCCCATCGTACCACGATGGAGTGCCCAAGTAAAACAAAACCACACATCTCCAAGCAATGCTTCTGTACCTATAACGTTGATTTGGTCGTCAAGGATGTTGAAGATGATCTGTATCAGCTGAGTTGAATTAAAGGTTATACAAAATGGTCTCAAAATCTGCTGCTTTTTTGTGCTAAATTGTTGTAGAGGTGATTATATAGAATTGTTTTACATTTTTGTATGTTTTCCAACCGCCCAAGGCATAAGCGGAGGGAAATTCAAAATGGCGACCATTTGGGGTACCAGAAAAGTGATGTTTTCGTCATTTTTTCTTCAAAGTTCCTGCTTTTCAGCGAGGAAAAGTGATCAAAAGCTATTTTATTTCACATCAGATTATTATTTACTAATTTATATCATGCAGTTCTTGTGAAAAAATACCAAAAACAAAAGATTCGAAAAATCTGACTGAAAAATCGTCAAAAAATGACGTCACTGTTACGTCATCATGGCGGTCATTTTAGATTTTTAAAATTTGCTAGTAGAGCTTGAACCTCAGATATATTGTGGTAAGTTTCAGCACTTTAGCCTTAGAGATAACGAAAATATATAGGGGTGGTGTCACTCCTCTGAAAATCATAAGTAAATCTTATTCCTCATACTTCGATCTTTACTGCGACGTTAAGGGTCGATCATGTCGATATTTTGTACATTGCGATGTTAAGGTCGATGCTATGTTAAGAGTCTCTGCACTGCCTCGTTTTGTAAACCAAATATATGACAGCAATCTGTGTGATAACCTACTCGTGTGATAATGTATGTGAAAACGTCCAGGACACGTGTTCGCCATATATTTCTGAAGTCTTATAATTGTTATAAAACCATCCTATCCGATTTAGTCTCATAGATTGAAAGCGCGAACCTCCCAGTGTCAGGTATTTACGGACATTCGGAGAATGTGACGTGAAGAGATTAGTTTCATGAACAAACTTCACCGCAAAACAAGAGCACACAAGAGATTCCAGGAATGCATTTCAGACATTTTGTAAAGGTTTCTATTAACAACGACGAGAAAAAACGGTGTTATCAGCATTGTCCTCGGAAAAGTTAATTTATCAACTCGTATACCCATTTTGTATATGCGTTCTTCACGTGCATTGATTTGAAGACCGTTTAGTCGGGCAAGCAGGCTGCTTTTGTTGAGAAGCGGGAATGAAGTCTGCCTTCCTAGGTTACATATATGTCGTGGTTTGTCCTCATGATGGGTCCCATCAGAATAGCGCATATTTTGTTATATGAGACAAAGTGCAAGTCGTTACCAGAATAACTATGCCAAACCAGGATGAAATTCTTTGAAACGCATCTTTTATGTGACGAAAATACGGGAATAACTCGCTTGTGTGTGATGGTAATCAAGCAGGATTTTTCTTTCAATCCAAAATCTGCCAAATCAGATTTTCCTAGAAGTTTACATACTGAAATAACAGCCTTGAAAAAAATTGCTAGCTCCGTTGTATAAAAATGGAGATATGATTGATCAAAATGTGCTCCGCAGCCTGATTTGGTATTCAGAGGCATTTACGGGAAGGATTTTTCTTGTAGCAAAAATATGACACCTCAAACCAAAATAATTTTGTCACACAATATATTAGGAAGTTTGTTTATTGGAAAGAACGACGAATGGTTTTGGTTTGAGGTGTCATAGTTTTGCTACAGGAGAAAACCCTTCATGAAAATGCCCCAAAATACCAAAATAAGCCCGGGAGCACAATTTGATCAATCATATCTCCATTTTTATGCAACTGAGGATCTCATTTTTTCGGAGGGGATATTTCAGTATGTAAACTTCAAGAAAAATCTTATTTGGCAGGTTTTAGGGTGAAAAAAAAATCGGCGTTATTACCTAACACACAAATAAGTTTTTCGTATGTATACGTCACATATTCTTTAGTTCGAAGTGTAAGCACTGGGCATTTATTTGATAAATTACTGAATAATAATCTTATCTGAAATAAATAGATTTTGCCCATTTTTTCTCGCCGAAAAGCAGGACATTTGAAGAAAAATTATGAAAACATCACTTTTCTGGCAGCCACATGGGCGCCATTTTAAATTTACCCATGACTCTCTGCTCGGGGGGAGAGGGGGTATGCAAATAGGCATAAAATGATCCCAACATGATTAAAAGTCCCGGAGTGTCAGCTCGCAATTATTTGTCGTTCCGGCTTACCTGATCTTTGTTTCGGCTCTTTGATTCTTTCTGACAGTCGTTTTCAATACTGTATTAATCTTCCTGGATTCTCCTGACAGTCCTGTTCTGTTCTCCGTGAATTCGTCTGACAGTCGTGTTCAATACTGTACTGATCTCTTTGAATTCTTCTGAGAGTCGCGTTCAATACTGTACTGATCTCGAATTCTTCTGAGTCGTGTTCAATACTGTACCGATCTCCTTGAATTCTTCTCACGGTCGTTTTCAATACTGTATTAATCTCCTTGAATTCTTCTGACAGTCGAGTTCTATACTCTACTGCTCTCCTGGAATTCTTCTGAGAGTCGTGCTCAATATCGTGCTGATCTACTCCACCGTATAATATACCACTGGTGCCAATCCTAACTGCCGATGAGGTTATGAGAATGTGGCCTTTTCATCAAATTCGGTCAAATTAAATTATACGATAGCACAGTACAGGATGTGCATAAACTGATGTATTATTCATTGTCGATATTATTGTAATTCACATAATTTCCAGTACACGACTGGTATAATGTAGATTTTACCCGGTATGATATCCGCGCCCAATTGAATTCCCATCATTATCGCGACAGACGGAATTGTTTTCATCGCCTAGAAAGATTGAAATAGCGGGAACTTATTCTGTGCTTTATGTATAATCCGATTAGAGAAATAAGATCAAAATCTGCAGATTTTTATCGCAATGCCAATTGAATTATGGGCGATTAAAATCAGAAGGCGATACGTTTAATTATTGATATCCACCCACCCTCTGAAAAACTTGAGTTGTTGAATTTGGCTTGATATTAGTCATTCAACTTTGTCCAAGGCAGAGGTCAGTTTGGTGAAATTGACCAATTAACGCAAGTTGTTTGGTCAGTGTGGGCCTACATTTATGACATCAGTCGTCGTGATACGCGTAGAAAGATCTAGATCCAAAACAAGAGAATGAACGTTTCATGACAACAAAGGAGATGATACGATAAGGCGGCATTTTGGCCTATACGCGGTGCGGTTTAAATCAAAACAATAAAATGTCCTAAAAACAGTTGTATTTTAATGTACCGACAAGAAAAAATATATGTACACAATCTCTAGCTCGATTGCGTTATGATTATAGTAATGACAAGAATTCGAAATCCGCATCATGTGCTATTTCGTAAAAAAAAAGAGAGTCTAAATCGAGTCATTTAAATACACATTTAGTCAGGAAAGACGCCTTGAATCAAAACCCCAATTAACCCGGTGATGTACTGTGGCATTATATCTCCACTGTTGGAAAACGTTTTTGGTCAAAGGGGTCCTTCGTGTCTAAATGTGTGTTCAAATGACTTGACTTATACTTTTTTTTCACGAAATATCACATGCTGAGGATTTCAATTTCATGTCATAACTATAATAATAACGCAATCAAGCTATAACTTTCACATAGTGTGTACATATATTTTCTCTTGCCGTTACATTAGAACGCAATTATTGTTAGGACATTTGATTTTTTTTCGATTTTCAACTGCACCACGTGCGCCAAAATGCCGCCTTGATGGTTGAGCGAGTTGGTGGATACACTGGGGAGTTCAAAATGCCTCTTGCCGGCTGCAACTCTCATTTTTACCCAATTCGCGACAGTGGAACATCCGCTACCAACGAAAAAAAGGGGAAAATTCGTAATTTTTAATAAACCGGTCGTAGGTAACTCTAATTTTCAGAATACCCCCAATATTTGACACAGATGTACGATTTATATTTATGTATGATGGTGAAATACGGTTTACCTTGTGTATCAAAAAGACTCATTTTACCTTCACTTTTTTTCGAAGTACTGACATCTTTCGTTACTCTAAATAAATATGGCACATAAAATAATATCAGAATGCACCCGATCGTAGCTTATCATCACAGGAACAAACTCATAGGACCATTACTTGGATCCAAGCACACGTTAGGGTGAAAAATGCCGATATACTCATCCCATATTCTATCCATAGCTTGATCAGAATACCGCTAAAGTATAGTGAGATATCCCGTTAGAATAAATGATTACATTACCCTAAACAAAAGTGGTAAAATGAGTCAAATTTGGGAACAATTTTTTTATTCCAGTTACAAAATTTGATCGCGCACGTGACAAATCTTTACATGAACATCCATCTGTGGCAAATATTGCTGATACTTCACTGAATTAGAGCCGCCTATGACCGTTCTATCAAATATAGTGAATGCCACAATTGGGATGAAAAAATAAGAGTTGCACCTGGTAACAAGCATTTTGCGACGCCCAATGTCACTCCGATAATTAATCCGTCCAATCAAAAGAAATTTGTTGCCGAGAGAAGGTAGGGTCACGAAACTGAAAACAAAGCCCTTTAAAACATACGGAGATACATTATACTTAAAAGCATAATGTATACCTTATGCTTTACTTAAAAGCATAATGTATACATTATACTTAAAAAAATAATGTATGCCATTGCTAATATGTCCTTCATATTGTCATTCATCGCCGCATGCTGAATACTGAACAGTCTGAATATTGTTCCATCTTATAGGGGTACACTGTCAGCAAAATCTTGTAACACTTATTGAACCCGTAAAAGCGTTCATCTCTGACTATTTTTTGCGGTTGTTGGGATAAGTTGAGATAATTTTGTGGAATTCATCAACTGGTCGAGTTTGAATAATAATGAAAAGAAAAATGTACAAAAATTCCACAACGCTAAGTATCTCAACCATCGAAATATGGGGTTGGACGGCACTGAACAGTAACGTTCATATTGACGTCCAAATCAGAACACCATATCGTGTTAAAAACTGAACACTTATGATCATATCCGAACACTAGAGAACATATATGAACACACGTGTTCAAAACTGATCGTCATGATTGAACACCAATGTTCACAAATGAACACATATTCTATAACACTTTTGGAACACTAGCGACCGCATGAACATGTAAAA
Source organism: Hanleya hanleyi (assembly GCA_036873755.1). Lineage (NCBI taxonomy): Eukaryota > Metazoa > Mollusca > Polyplacophora > Lepidopleurida > Hanleyidae > Hanleya > Hanleya hanleyi. The sequence continues at coordinate 87,220 of JAVTVY010029702.1, read as the reverse complement.
GTGTTCAATTATGCGTAAAAGTGTTCAAAAGCACACACTTCAGAATGAACACTAGTTTTTCAGAGTTCCAATATTCAACTGGGCGATATTGTGGACGACCCATTTCGCTGTTTTTATTGAGGATGACCTAGTTGATGACATTGATAACACTTCAGTGACATATTTTAAATAAATCTATTTTCATACTAGTTTTCATACTTGAACACTTTTACATGTTTGAAAGGTGTTACAAACTAGTGTGCATTTCAGTGTTCAGGATATGCACACAGTGTAGAATCTTAGATAACTGCTTTTGACGTTTATGAACAACTTATACAGAGAAGCGTATATGCAGCATGGCTATTGCTGAAGTTTGTTGTTGTTCTACAGTAAGAATCGCAGTATGGCTGAAACACTGATGATTGCGACGTTCATTGTAACTCACTCAATCACCCCATCGTAAGGTTTCATCTGTCAATATTACAACGCCACGATTAATAAGTTTGTGTTGAGAATGAGGTCAGGTTTAAACCTGTCAGCTTGATTAATCAGACATCTATGGCATTGCAATGATAACTAGAACTCGTGGACTTCGAAAACCCCATCCTATTTTTTGTATATGCATTTGGTATGTGATAGATCTGGGCTTTGTATATGCTGTCATCATTGGACATGCTCTCATAGTGGCAGATTAAACGGTCTGGTTCGTATGTCGGTCGCCCTTGAAGAGTGTCGGCAACAATGCTGATTGCTTGATTTATAGGTGTACTGTACACAGAAAAAAAAATTCCTTAAAAATTTAAGGAATATTCCCCGACTATTACACCAGTGGAATATTCCTTCATTAAGGAATATTCCTCAACATGTTAAGGAATTTTCTTAACATGCTACGGAATATTCCTTATTGAATTTTAAGGAATATTCCGCTGGTGTAATAGTCGGGGAATATTCCTTAAATTTTAAGGCATTTTTTTTTCAGTGTACCAGCAAATGATAACCATCTATCCAGAGTTTGATTCAGTCACCGTCTTGGTCGAAGTGGTCCTGGGTTTGTCGTAGCAAAAGTAACAGCTCTAATAGGCTGTTCCATGAAGCTATTTCAACCCGCGAATTTGGAGAGGAATAACACGGCGCTTAGGATAAATCGGATGTGAATCATTTTATAAAAAAAAATATTTTCTATTTCTTAATGTCTTTTCAGAGGGAGAAAATCATGGAGTGGCATTGTCCGCAAAAACACATGATCAAGAAATTGAAAATACCCCCAGAAATCCACATGTTTTGATTATTCGACTTTGGTATATGGTAGATAAGTTACACCGAACTGATTACCGTAGCTCGTTTTATGACGGCACGCCTATTTTAAGATGGCTGGGTGAGCTGACCATTTTTCGAGACATATTTCTATCCTACGAAGTAGGCTCTCATTTGCAAATTGTCCGGTAATGAGTGAGTCAGTCCATCCGAATCCTTTCTCCGGCAAAATAAGGAGAACCGTTGAAATTAGAACGTTGATTTTTGGCATGAACGTGCATTAGGTGACTGTTACCAGCAAGTTCTGAGTTGGCCTACTTTTGATGAAATTTGACCCACTTAGGTGACCTATAAACCTCGAAATTGACTCCTAATGCCTCCTAAGACCATGGAAATGCGCGTAATTAGGTCAATGTCAGTGTGACCTGACCTAATGGAGTCAAGGTCAATGTGATCTACTTTCTAACCCAATTTCAGACTTTTTTAGGTGACCTAGAAACCCCTTTTGATGAGAATTTGACCTACTTAGAGGACCTATAAACCTCGAAATTGACAAAACCATGTCCTAATGCCTCCTGAGACCATGGAAATGCGCTTAATTAGGCCAATGTCAGTGTGACCTGACCCAATTGGGCCAAGGTCAATGTGACCTACTTTGTGACCCAATTTCTGACCTAATTAGGTGACATAGAAACCTCGAAATTGGCAAAAACATGTCTCAATGCCTCCTACGAACATGGAAATGGTCAGTCTTAGGTCAAGGTACACACTTAAATCATATTAAACCTTACTTCGTAGGTCCTGTGACGTTAGTCACACTGTTCACTTAATTTGTTTGTGGTGGGAAAAGGAGAATTTGACATATTCATGGCTCCAGTAATTTGCTTACGAGAATTCCTGAGATGCTGCGAATGGTTTAAGGACGGATTGAAGAAAGATGGGGAGTGTCAAAGCGATTGTCAACACAACATAAAAAAATTGATAATCAAGCTACATTTCTTGCGCAACAACATGAAATTTAAATAGCATTTCTTTTAACATTTTCAATAAATTTCTTGATCACCAGGTGATAACTGTAACCAAAAAAATATATCTGTTTTCGGTTACAGGCTATGAAAAATTAGAGTACATGTAGGTAGGGCCAAACAATGTTTTATTGAGAAATAAATTTATTCTGACATCCAGTGCCCCTGCCTCATATACAATGTTGCAGAAGTATAGTCGTGATTTAGGACATCCCCCTCCCTGTACTGATCAGTTTCGTGATGGAAATGATCAGTTCTTGACTGTGCTGAATTGTTCAGTTAATGGTCATGACCAGTGCCGTGCCATGTTGTTGTTGTTGTTGTAACATGTTTGATGGGAAAATTTGGACTATCTCAAAACTAATTAATCATAGCAAGCTAAAACTTAACACATATTTAAGTTTTGATGCAATAGTATGCGAAACTAATTGGTATTTCAACATATTAAACCCAGTTTTGTTGCTGCGGTTTTGTTGCCAAAGGTTATATCTTGAATATCTCGAAACAAACAAATTATACCAATCTGAAACTTTACACGTCTGTTTCTCAGACTTTCTAAACTTTTTCAATGTTTCGAAACCAAAGAAGTCATGTTTGTCATTGTTGTCAAAATATCCAATTTCAACAAAATGTTATTACACAGAAACTATGGGTACATGAGATATAACAAGGTAATATGACCAATAATTTTTTTTTTGCATAACTTGATATATTGGAAATTATCTCAAATAGGTGATCATGAGAAATCATTCTAGCTCAGTGCAACCCCCATTTTGTCAACAGTAAGATCTTTTGTACCAACAGATAATAAAGTTCAGAAATGTCTTTAAACATGTTTTTCTCCAAAATAATGATGTTTTTCGTTAATATTACGGTACATGACAACAGTCTGAAATACAGTTTGATTTGTTTGTTTCACGATACTCAAACCTTTGCAACAGTGGCACCAAAAACACAGCAACAACAATATGTTACAGGTCGAACCCCTTAATAACCTTACAGTATTGGCCTGAAATTTTCCATGAAGAACCATTCTGCTACTGCACAGTAGAATGGTCGACTTTATTTAATTCATCCTCCACATCCTGCATGCAGGTATGTATACTCCGTACCAGGCCATGTACTCAGATGAGGGCTTTACCGTTATTACTCGAACCGTCCGATTAAAATATCAGTCAATCATGTACGGACGGTGTTTTGGAGCAATACGCAACCTTGGTGGGGTCTAGGTATATTTAGATAAAGGCTCAGTTTATGCGGAGATAAAGCTGGAGAACAAACTCTTTGCAGTCCGACTGGAAATCGCAGGGGAGGGGGGAGGGGAGGCGTCTCTTGAGGATAGCTATCCCCTTAGAGGGTCAAAATTGGTCATTTTTTTTTTATTTCTTCATTCAAATATTCACTATTGCCTCTAACATTTGGTGAAAAACATGAAATAAAAATTATAAATAGAAGTGCTTAAATATTAGGATTAAAAATTTAGTTTCTGAGGCACTGGAACAATTAAACAGATTGCCTTAGCTTGGGCTTGGCTACTATTATTTTTGTCTGTTAAATTTCCCTTTCCAAAACTCATTTCCGCAGTATTATGGTAAGCTAATTATCTATTAGTCCTACTTATTTACATTAATATACCCCCTTCTGATCAAAACCATGCAAACATCCTTATTTTTGTTTCTAATTATGACAGTGACACTTCACTCAGACACCCGCCGTGAAGTAATCTACACAGGTGTGAACAAGTTTTAGCAGGTTTTTAAAGTTTAAATTGGACTTTAAACCGAATAAACAGGAATTCGAGTAGGTCCCATTAGACAGATTAAAAATGTATTTGACAATAGAATTCAAGCAAAAAATAGGGATTAATTCATCAGATGTATAGCTGGACACATTTTGCCCGATTTCTAGCCTTTCATTTTTGTACAAAATCCGAGATTTAAACGTTTATTTCTCGAAAAATATCCATGTTACGCTTTGGAAATTTGGCATGCTTGTTACTTATAAGGTGATCTAGTAAAGCTTATCCCACTTTTTGTAAGTTCGGATTAGTTTTTTAATTATTCAACTTTTAAGCCAAATGACCGAAAAAAAAGTATATTTTTTTTCAATTTATTTTAGTAAAATAGCTATAAAAACAAAACCAGGCAAAAATTTAAAAAAAATGAGATATACTAGTTCGTATTGTCTCCTACCAAGGTATACCATCAAAGTTGAAACAAGACCAACAGTTTTCATGAAATTTCAATTGAAAAATGGACGCTATTGTTTTCATTTTAATTTTTTTTAAATTGGAATATTTTCTACACAGTAGCAACGTCAGTTATATAAATACATATAGTTGGAATCCATAGGAATATATAGTTTATTATGGTTATCTTGTATATTTATTGATACCGACGACAAATTGTCATGGGGGTGCAAAAACTGCCTCTAAGGGGATAGCTATCCTTAAGACAAAACATTCACGAATACGAACATCAGACATCAAAACAACCGGAGGAAGACGAAATATACGACACATTGCCTGGCGCCTTATTCGTTCAAATATGGGCATGGTCGAAGAGGTCATGAGTTTACGAATTATTTCCAATGAAGTGGACCCGGCTGAAGTCAGTTCCTAGTTCCCAGTTCCTTATTCGCGAATAAGGAACAGGGAACTAGGAACTGACTTCAGCCGGGTATGAAGTGGCTGGTAATCGTTGTGGTGTACAAGCTGTCTGTCATGTATGATGGCCGAGAAGGGACATCGCTGTATTGTGCTATGAATCACACGAAGGCAGGATGCGAAGTCAGGATGCGAAGGACGAAGGCAGGATGCGAAGCGCAAAGTCAGGATGCGAAATCAAAACATGAAGCGCGAAGTCAGGATGCGAAGTCGCGAAGGCAGGATGCGAAGTGGCGAAGCCAGGATGCGAAGTGCGAAGTCAGGATGCGAAATCAAAACAAAGCATTGCAAAGACTGGAAGCGAAGCGCGAAGTCAGGATGCGAAGGCAGGATGCGAAGCGCGAAGCGCATCCTGACTTCGCGCTTCGCATCCTGCCTTCGTCCTTCGCATCGTGACTTCGCATCCTGCCTTCGTGTGTCGGTCCAGATTCATTAACACAATACAGCGATGTCCCTTCTCGGCCATCATAGTCCCTTCTCGGCCATCATAGTCATGGTTCGGATTTGATAGACGAACCATGACTTGGGATGCTGATTTAATTTTGCGTCTTGGTGTACATACAGGACATTACACATCTGCACTGTTCTCAACAAAGTGAGAACCTCAACAGGCTAAATCAGAGCACAATTTATATTTGCCTATTCTGCTGTTTATAACGAATATTTAGTGTTGCATACAACGAGTGATTTACGATTGATGCCAGAATGTCAAGGTCAACGGTAGTGGTGATAGGTCGATAGGTGTATTATCATCTTCATTTTATCCAGCCAATTTCTACGTTCCCACTTCGAACCTGCCTTGATTTATCTCACCCCTTCAGCGTTCAAAATCCGAGATGTAAATTTCACCAGCTAACGACAGAAGAACCAATCAGAACGTACACATCGATTGCGAGTGAAGTCACATAGAGTGACATCATCCTCTATTAGCGGCGTCCTTCCTCCTAATATGGTGCCCACTAATTAGGTCAGCCAATCAATAACGCTCTTATGCGACCAATTTCGAATTTCAAATGTTTTCGAGGTCAGTGACGTCTCGTGTCTATTTATAAGTTATTTGAACATTGAAGGGGTCCAGATATATCAAGGGAAGTTCGAAGTGAGAACGTAGAAATTGGCTGAATAAAATAAAGATGGTGTATTACTCGCATATTTGGTATTTACGCTCGTACGCTGTTAGTATGGTAATGGATCGAAAGGGTTTCACGAATTTTCTACGACAACGGCTAATAACGTTAAGAATATGAAGGTATTTTTGATCACTCACCCTCGAGAATTTCTCATGTGCAGACTTCCGTGGAATTGGATTTTTTTCTACATCGAGAAAAGGAGAACGATACGTTATCGCTCTCTTCGCCCGGTCGAATTTTTAACAGAAATGAACCCCACAAAATGAAAAAAATGGTTTTACACTATGCGATGTTCCGATGGGATAAGGAATCCGTTTGAGCTCTGATATACTTTTGAACACTTCGCGTCATTGTGATGTGGCACGGTATCAAAATCATTGCCTTTTATGGAGAACAGAATGAATCACTTTAATTTTGAAATGTTTCGTGATCGGTCCCTAAAAATTATACCACCTTGTCAGCTTTGCACTTAAGTGTTATTGAATACGTATTTTCAAAATGACGGTATTAGCTCTTAAAAGTGTAACTGTGTACTTGTGTAAGTGTACGTCATACTCAAGATAACGATATGAATAATAAAACGTAATAAATTTTCTCCAACATTGCACTCGTACTGTCAGCGGATTCAAAAGCAGCTTTAAACAATGTATGATACATCTTTCTGATCCCTCTTGACGTAAGACGTCATTCTGCTAACGTCTTGCACTGTCTGCGGGACGTCGCGGCAATGCACAGGATGGAATAGATTTGTGACAATGTAGCGTTGTGACGTCATTAGCCTCTCCATAATATCGTCACAAGTTCCGACATGCTTGCAGACGCCCTCGATGCCAATCTAATAACATCAACTGAGTTACTTATTTTAGCTGATCTGTCATCACAGCGTGTCTATTTCCGCTTAAGTCGGTACTGAGGGCTCTTCATGGTTTCCACATGAACAACTACAATAAAAGCGCTGCTGAGATACCAAGGCTACGTCCTACATGTAGAATCCTCCTTATTCTCGTCTTAATGTGAAATACCGAGAAAGGCTTTCCTGCGGAGTCATTTGGTTGCTTTTCCCACCTCTTACATCTCTCACCAACTTACAACAGCATTACTAACTTTACAATTATAGTAACAGATTAACTTCTGAGCTATACACCACTTAAACATATTTACGTGGGGTATAGCTCCGAAGTTTGTCTATTTTTATAATCAACGAACCCATGCGTCTAAAACAGTATAACATTGAAATTGTGAAAATTAACATTGTAAAACAAAGATTAGGGTATTAATCCTTTCATGTAGAAGACTATCTTGAATATGACGTAAATCTAAGAAATGATGTTTTGCAGGCGTGCTCAATGGTTATTTTATGCACGGTTAGTTTGGGAAAGTTTAGATTTTAGGGCAAATCTTCCCAAACTAAACCTGCGTAAAATAACCATTGAGCACGCTTATGAGAATATTATTTGTATTCTATTGCAACAGTCAAATTGATTATCAACAAAGATTATAATGAGAGGTTGAAAAAATATGGTAAATTTTGATATCCTTTCTCCCCTTTGTTGAAAAATTCGTCCACTGATATTAGCACGTTGCTTCCGTCTCGGTTGGCATCGTGCCAATATCAGTGAACGAGTTTATGTGGTCTCTTAAATGTGAAATGATTCTGTCAGCTGAGTCAGGTTTTGTGGACAATACGTCGGTATAGGTCTATTTGTGGCGCTTCGTTAATCAATGTCATGGTGGAAACATCAGATAAACTTGAGAAAGATATTCCATATTGTAATTTATTTCGATTGTCACTTGAATGAAAGCAGCCGTCACTTTCCCCAACCGACTTGACACACGTACACTTCACACAACTGTGCCAAAACAATCAATAAATGCACAGTTAGCAAATTATTATAGACAAGTGTTATAGAATTGCAACTATACCACAGTTACACTTTAAGTATGGTGCGCAGCTTTACTGAATGACACTGGAAGTGGATTTACTAGAATTACATGTTAAAGTTGGAACTGTGTTATTGAAGTTGGAGTCTACTTTCATTCTACGTTGATTGTCTCAAGGGTTACAGGACAGCATCCGAAAACTGTGCGAATGATCTATAACTCTGCAAGTCTTCATGTATTGCTGATAAACAAATTTTGCTGCTGTCTTTTTCAATACAAATTAGCAACAACTTGAAGCATATTATCTGTCCAGTATCGAGTAATAAATACAAGTAAATGAGAGCAAAATTTGTTCAAAAATTATGTGTTTTTTTTAATTTAGACTTATTTAGAACAAATCCCATACAGGAAACGTTGGCTTAAATTTCCTAGCTGCAACCAAAGTAGGAGAATGTCCAAAACTACAGGTCCGCCGGTGAAGTCACAGTTTATCTCCCAAACTTATTGCAGATTTTTCTGAATAATTCTGAAAAATAAAGGTTAAGAAAATAAGGTTAGCTGACACATACAAGAAACACACAATGAATATACCGGTACACTTGAATCGTTATACTAAAGCGAACTTATAGGATACATAGAGAAAATTTCCTATTTGGAGATCGTTTGTTACAAGCGTCTGGTCCGTCATTCATAATTCAGCCGTCGTCCATTAAAGAATATCCGCGTCCATAATCCAAAGACCTATTCAATATTCCATATAACAGTATTAGCACCAAATTCAAAAAGACAATCATAGTATACATAAATATAGGCTAGTTTCCTCCAAGAGAGAAGTGGACAACAGTTTTCAATAATGCCGGCAAGATATTTCAAAAATATCAAATCCGTATCGCTGGTCAGTATTCTTAACATTCGTTGTAAAGTCGTCATCTAGAGAATGATGTATCTCAGTCACGCTTTGATTGTGACTGTTCATATGGACACCATGATGATCTAGAAGTTCATGGGTTCATACGCCTCCCCCTCTCCCCCCAGCCCAGGTTTAAGCGGAATTAGACACAAGTTACGAAACGTAAGGCCATAGATCTTGCACGCTACGCTCGTATTTTGCTATCAGCATACGATATGTATCGTCAAATTTGAGAAACTTTGAGTGGAGGCGCTTGGTGGTATAGCCCTGTTTTATAAGTTTTTGCAACATGTTTTGTGACGTTGATTAAAATCGTCACATTTAACACAGGATCTAGCAAATGCTACTAGGCTAGATCCATTGGAATATTACTGTCCAGAAAGGACATTTTATCCCGATACATTAACAGCCAGTGGATCTTAACTTTTTCAAGTGGTGAGAAATTTACCACACGACGGCGGGCATTACAGGTCACTTTTCTCTGTGTATTCTTGCATTGACCATCATTTCCAATGTTAAGGCGTTTACTCTATCAGGCACCGTCAATGCGCATCCATTAACATCAGATGAGCTACTTAAATCAGCTGATAGGTCACCACAGCTCTGTAGCTAAGTTATCTAATTCCGTTTAAGGGACCATGGGGATATTTCATACTTTCCACATGAACAGCTCCAATAAAAGCGCGGCTGCGATACCAAATCTATGTCCCAGAACCCTCCCTATTCTAGTCGGAATATGAGGGGCCGTGGTAGGCTTTCCTGTGGAGTAATTTGGTTGCTTATTAGTCGCCAGACGTTATCTTCTCTCACATCGTAGATGTCTCACCAATTGTCCATGAATAATGTCATTTGACGAAATCAACTTGGGCTTTATGCACGTTAATATCAGCAAGTTCATTTCAAACGTGTTGTTAGAACCCCGAATGTAACTACCTAGACAGTCAACTTTGAGAGATGCGAGTTAAAGGCGGCAGAATAGATAGTTATTACAATTTTACATCGCAGTGGTAGAGTGAGGTAATTGCGTAAGGAATCTTCAGGCATCTTCATGTGTGGTACACTGTACATTTGGCGTTCAGAAATAATTAATGCATACAGGTACTTCAAAATGTCTGAATTGCGATTGTGCGAAATGGCAAGCAACTATAAAATGGTACAAAATGCTGGCGTAATCAACAAATATGCCCCGTCTCCATAATTGAATGACCCCACTCGCATAGAATGTTTCAACTTTCCGCCAAAAAGTGAATAATTTAACAATCATTACTCATTTTAGCGTTAGCCATGTATATGTATTCGGATACAGAAACCGTATAAGTTACGGGAATGTTAAAGAACGTCATTTGAACATGTTTAGTCCCAAACTTAAACACAGTAAAATAGTGGTGTATGGAACATATACGCATCAGATCTGATATTCACTTAAATTGTGTCCGTTATCTTAAGCGTGAAGCAAGATTGGGCAAAATGAGCTTGACAGAAGCACAGTTACACATACCGTCCAGTTGTTTGGTGACACTGTCACTGTCCGCCTGAGCTCCTGTTATCTTCCACTGGAACCACCATGAACATGCCCTCTTCATCCTCTGGGGTGACTCACCGGCATCTCGTAAATTCTTCAATAAAATAGAGGAATGATAGTCTAGAAAACAATGAAAAATATCTCCACCGATACAAATATGTTGTGTTTCTAGTCGTACGTATTTCATTAATCAGGCAGACTGAATCCAATCACGAATTGAATCAGAACAAAATGGCTGTCGCCTGTATTGTGAAACACCTGACACACGCGAACCCGCTTCATGCATACGTAATGCACGGATGCATATTGCTGGTGATCTTTCAATGGCATTCAACCTAAATGAAGCAGGCCATCTGCACAGGTGTTCACCGGACACGGACGATCTGCTATATTGGGTTCTCGAGAGGCGTAAGCAGTTTGGCAACAGTAGCTGACGACAGAAGTGTCCACTGAGATTCGCCGACTCATCCTTCCTTTTAGGTTTCCCCTCTTCATTGTAAGATATCACACTTTATTGGAACACTTCCATCGGAGAAATATTTTTTCTCATACAGCTTGGATTCCTGGAAAACTGAGCACCGTCGGGAGATTCCGCGATGCAGTCTTTCTCACAATGTGTGTGGTGCAAGGTTGAGATTCGTGAATTCGCTCGGACATTCAATTCTGGTTGTAATGGACTACTACAGTAGTTATTATGTGTATAACACTCTGACCTCAATGACATTTCGGAGGATAATCAACAGCCTGGTTAAGTTTCTCACAGGTCGCCACTAATGTCAGCTCTATGACTTCCGTTACCATGGAGATCAGCTTGAGATGAAAAACCAGGAGAAACACCATGAATTAGAAGAGATCCTTCAGGGGGTATAGAATCATAAGGGAGAAATACAACGAGGACTATGAGAGCGAAAACACATCCTGTAGCATGTGGTGTGCCTCACGTGCGGCGGATCACGATTTACACCGGAGAGGTCAAATATTCTTACACCAGTAATGCGCGAGGTACTATGACTTCGACGGAATAGGCCGACCAGTCGCGAATGACACAGATACAACGTCACCGGACAGCTGTCTCATTGCCGACGTAATCTAGCGTCTGGACTATCCTTCAGATTTTGGAAGGAAGACTTCTGTTGGGTTAAAATCAGATCGGATCTGCCTGAATTGGGATATGTGGGATAGCTATCTTTTACCAGTGAGAAGACGCCGATGACTACTAGCACGTTGAATTGTACTTTTCCGCGTTCAATATCAATGTCAGTGCCACGTTGCCATTTAATCACAAGGACCAGTCACCAACTGTGGCTCTCCTCGGCAAGCCCATGCCTGGCTCCTAACAGAATAACTCGACGCTGATGTGTTACGTCCATGAGTTCAACATCCATGTCTCCATTTGGCCCACCTTCCCAACGTGAAAGTTTCTTTTTGAACCAAAAGCGAAACCGTGACCAATTCCCCCTCTGGATATAGAGGGGAAGCATTGGTCTCAAGGTGGCCGGCTCGAAAAGCAGTTAAATATGATAGAACTTTTTCCATCGTAGGCATAAAGTTCTTCCCCAAGTGTATATGTTCGCATGAATGTATGTGTGTGCATACAGATGTATGTGTGCGTGTGTGTGTGTGCGTGTGTGCGTGTGCGTGTGCTTGCGAGTGTGTGTACGCGTGTGTGTATGCGTGTGTGTATGTGTGTGGGTGTGTGTGTGTGTGTGTGTGAGTGTGTGTATATATATATATATCTTTGTGAGTTTTCTTTGTTTGATTGTGTATATTATATCCACAATCGTGACGTACCCAAAATACTTGGGTCAAAATAGAATTTCACCCTAAATTTTTGGGTCTGACACGTCTATGCCCAAAAATAGCTGGTCAATTTGACCCAATCCTTCTGACAGCGTTCACTGATGTAGTACAGGCAACATGATGTTCCATTACTGAGCAAATTCTTATAACTGACAATTACTTCTGTTTCAGGATGCATTTTCCAATCATTCCCAAGATATGCAGTGTATCCCAATGTTCATATCAATGAAATTTAATTCTTAAACTCACTGCTCATTCAACTCCTAGTCTCGAGTCAAAGTAGAACCAGAATTGTAATAAAAATCTCAGCGACAGTAACGCAATTTCATTTAAATCAAATCTAAACAAGTCGCTAATTTAGAGCTGAGAACATTGGTATATCAAATGCGTTCAAAGTACATTCGCGACCGCGCGGCCTATTCCGTCGAACTCATTGTCTCTCGCGCATTAATGGTGAAGGTATTTTACACCTCTCACGGTGTGAACCGTGATCCGCCGCACGCAAGGCACACTACATACTACAGGATGTATTTCCGCTTATTCTTATCAGAAGATAAAATATATATCTATATGAATTGAATATTCTCTTGAGTCTACCTCCGAAGGATCTTATTTAATTTGAATTGTTTCTCCTAGCTTTTCATCTCAAGTCGATCTCCATGGCAACATACTGAGTGACATGAGCTCCTCGGAGATAAGCGTGTGACTGCAAGGAGTTTTAACATGGATGCTGATATGAATTCACACCAGTGATGTGCCAGATCAGTATAGCCTACATAATCTACGAGCCTGTGCCGAGTGGTTCAAAGTACTAACTTAATTAGGCAATAGCAGGGCCGCTTCTGCGCACGATGAAGAATCTGAAGATTAGTGAAAAAGCTTTGTCGGTTAATGTCATCAAACAGCAGTGACGAGATCAGATGGCAAAATTATATCAGTACGCTTTGATAGACCAATCGCCGTGCCACGAAGAAATATATCAGGAGGTGTCGACAGCGTTGTCGGTTGAGGTCACTGATGCTACTGAATAGGAAGAAGATAGGAATGTTTCTCGGATCTAAATCAGCAACCAGACTGAGATGGATCGGTTTGCAAAGAACCTGAAGATGCGATCCCACATTGCCACCAATGTGCAACACGCATCATCAAAATTTAACAACAACAACGACGACAACAACAACAACAACAACAACAACAACAACAACAACAACAACTGTACTTTCCGTAAATTATTGATTATCTTGTTTGACCTATTTATGGATGTCGGCGTCAATAGCACTGTCTAGATATTTACTCCCCCACCCAGCTAATCAAACGGACCAGAAACTGTGAAATATTTATGGAACTTCGACAGTAATTTGGGCCTACCCTGACAGCGTCGAATAGTTCACGGTCATCATCGCCAAAATTGTCACCTCCTTCTCCCTCACCTTCCACATAACTTCCTTCAGTACAGTACGACACTGCCAACAGACCAGCCAGACAGGCGAACATCAACATCCACTTCATCGTCAGTATCTGAGAGAAAATTAGAGGAAAGTCTACAAAGTATGCCTCACGTAAGAAAAAAGAAAAAAGTGAAAGAGAAAATGATCTAAAGAAACGATAGAATAAAGTGATAGAATAGAGTATGAATGAGCCAGGCGACGCTATTGGAAACTAGTGATTATTATTATTAATTATGAAAATACTATGTGCATTTTACCAGAACAAGGCACAGTGGGCAGGTATGGGTAAAAGGGCGAAACAATGGGTCACAAGAAAAGTCAAAATTAGATGATAGGGAAGAAGTATTTGATAACCGAAAAATCCTAAATAAATCAAAATTATTTTATAAAATGTTATAAACCACAAGATAACAGATCAGACAAACGGAGGGAAATAAGGAATACTTTGGAAAAACTAGACACAACGGCGATTAGCCCAGATGAGTCTTTTGAATTAGAGGGCATAATAGCATACAATGAGCGGGGAAGCATTGGAGAATGCAATGAAACGGTAGAAGTCCAGGCTTTGCTGGTTTTCCAGTCGAAAATTATAAAAATGTTAAAGAAAGTTGGCATAGTTACTTCTACGGTAAAAAAAATTCAGCCTGCTTAACCCTACCAGGCCTTGGGTATGCCCCCTCCCCCCTGTCGATCTTTCTCCGGAAAGACAAAAAATTGAGAGCTGACACTCCATTACTTTATAGTTTATCATATTGGGGTCATTTGGAGCCTATTTGCATAACTCCCCCCCCCCGCGAGCAGAGTTTCATGGGTAAATTCAAGATGGAGGTCACGTGGCATACCAGAAGAAAATGCTTTCGTCATTTTTCTTTAAAAGTTCTGCTTTTCCGCCATGAAAAGCGGACAAAAACTATTTTATTTCTCATCATATTAATATTTTCCAATGTATATGACCCACTTTGCGCGGAGTAATTGCATAAATGAAAAAATCCGACCGAAAAATCAACCAAAAATGCCGTTTTTTTAATGATGACGTCACTGGACATCTTCGAAGCTTTCTGGTAGAGCTTGACCAATGGGTGTAGTGTGGTAAATTCCAGTCACTTAGCTCAAGTGGTAAGAAAAATAATTAGTGGGTGGGTGAGGGGGGGGGGGGGGGGGAGCGAAATAGCCACTCCCCAAGCCGGAATTATCTATAAATCTAGGTTTGTTAACCTGTCTACCCAAACCCGGCAAACCGCCAGAATATTTGAAAGTATGGGGCCAGCTATAACCATTTGAAAGCAGCAAAAAGGCATGCATATGGAAGAGAATGTACGGTTCTCCATTAGAAAATCTAGACATCCCATGATAACTGTTACTTGGTCTCGACAAAACTTACATTCTGTGTTGTGGATATTTGTTTCATATGTGAAATATGAAGTTTGGAAAGATTACAAATTTAGAAGGTCAATTAGACATTGAATTCAGACAATTTATGATGATCTTTGTGTTGTCCAGAATGGCCATGATCACTTCTTGGTCATGGTCAACTATTTGTCAGAATTCTCGTGGCTGTGGACAAGGTGACCAGATATACCCATATTGATGTGCCGAGGTATTGGAAATGAAACGAGCATACACAAACTACATGTAGAATCATAGCATACGAATCCGTTGAATACTAAATTTAATATTTAATTAAAATAATTCAAACTTGCTGGATCCTAATCTCTAACCATATATCACTCAGGCAAGTTTGGAAACTGACCTCACCTCAAACGTGAGATGATTTTCGCCAAAGATAGAGTGAATTTCACTCAAGGTTGAGTGAATTTCGTTCACTTGGTTAAGTTATTAACTCAAATTTGTTATCAATTCCACTAAAGTTTCAACTTTCAACCTCAATCCAACCTAGATCAGAGAAGAAAAAAAAATCCAATAAGATGTAACACTTCCTGACATTGCTCCACCATTGTCTACCGCCAGTCCACAATACAAATCTGGTGAAATGTCGGTCAGTTTTGATAAATGTTTCAATCATTATAAACCACGATTGTTATCCAGTTATAAATTCAATAATATTATTTTCCGTTTTTCTTGCACATTTGGATTTACATCAAAGAAAACGAAACACAAACAATTCAGGCAGTTGTGGGCAATCGGTATTGTGTGTCGACTGGGTACTACTGTGCTTCATTCTATAACCTTTTTTACCTTGGTTGATAAAAATCCAGTACATTGTGCTAATGTTAAAGGAACATATTCTACATCTACCATTTCCTCTACTCTCATATTATCATGATCGTATGTATGGTCAGAGGAAAAGTTACGGATCATTCATTTTTATCAAAATGCCCCGTTTGACCCTGCGTCACCCACCGCCAATGTCAGGAAACTGCCCACTTACGGAACCCTCGCTAATTGGAAGTCCACGCTGCACTGTTTATGTTATTATCAACTAATTACTCTCATTAAAGTCAGATAAAACCTTATTAAACTAATTATCATAGCTAATGCAACGATGGATAAAATTGCCACCGGTCCCATCGACTCGTCATGTGCCGTAAATGTACGAGTATTTCAGCGTCAGTAATCGTATCATTTCCCCCAATCCTTTCTGCAAGCTATTATATTTGACCTTCTTGGTACACCAGCGTACTTCGTATCTCTTTGCCTACGATGGCGAATTAGAAAAAGCATATTTTTGCGATAATTCCAACAATATCGAGAGACTAAATATAGCGGACGAGGGCTTCGGGGAGCAGTTTCGTCACTGATGATGACCACTGAAATGTGTTGATGGCCCACCTTGTGAGGACAAACGGTGACAAGCTCATTTCATCACCATTTATTGGTGATGGAGGCTGGTCATCGCCAATAAATGGCGACGAGCAATGCGTATGGCTTTGAGGTCATCGCCATCTCTTGACGACGGGGCCTGGTCATCGCCATTTGTGATGGTGAACATATGGGGGATGGTTGTAACTCATCACCATTTATTGGTGATACTGTCGTCGCCTTTTTTGGTGATAGGTATCACTATTACTCTGACTGTGTAGTACCAAAGAAAGCTTTATGGACAAGTGAGCACAACTTTTAGATATCTTTCCAAACTTTTGCGATGATGAAGTCATGCCCATCAAGGACTACCATTAGCTCTCCAAATAAAAACAATGGAGTTCCCGACTATTCTCTTGATGCTGTCGGAAAGCAAACTCAGAGACACACAAGACTCAAGTAGTCAACTGTTCACCCGGAGAAGAAGAACTTTTGCTCCTCTGGCAAAGAATTTGTCGATGTGAAAGTTACTGAAATACCAGTTGGGTTTCTGTGCGACAAGATTACGATTGGGTGTGTGCGTTCATGAGAGAACCATGAACATATTTAACAACCCAATAACTAACCAATCCTGCTTATATCATTGATAATTGTCCAGAAATATGCATTCCGCATCTTCGCCTTTCGAGTTCAATACTGCACTAACTTTCCGTCGTTTCCCTTCACTCAAAAATATTGAGTGGAGTAAATCCTTCAAACCGTAAACGCAGGTGATGTCATGTAGCCAATCAAGATATCAAATCAAATCAAATCAAAAATACATGAGCTTGACAATAACGAGCAGCGAGGGCTTTCTTTGATCTCCAAATATGGCCAGCGGTGGTTGTATACTGCTATTCAAATGGGAATTGTTCATATCCTTCGAGTAGGCAATCAAGTAACCACCTGTGATCATTCGCTGTTTCAATTCTGAAGAGATCCAACAGGGATTATTTCTTCTAAAATATGGACCACGTAATATTTATAGAGGTATCACCAAACCAAGTTAACCAAGTTTTCATGCGAACGAAGACATGTAATCGGGGATAATGTGTGATATTCGGCCAAGACAACACGTACATTGTTCAACGTGGGTATGCGAAGATGGCATTCCGGGGTGTTTGAACAGTCAAAGAGCGATCGATATAAATTTGATATTGCCTGAGACTGAAATCATGATAATATTCTGTCGACTCACTCGCACGCTACCGTACTAATTCAAAATGTGGAATACTAAAGTCTGTTTCAATCGACAAAGATCATTGACGCCATATACAATAATAACAGGCGGTCCGTGAATGTGTCCCTTATATCCCATGCCCAGTGAAATTGCCGAGCAATAAACCGCACACATCTCTATGACCGTACAAGGTATTATTGACTTTTGTGCTAGTGAACACGAATACATTTTGACGGTTACCTATGTGATTTAACCCCGATGCATGAAACTACAGTACTGTAGTTTGATATGGAGATAATTACAAAGTTGTTTCAAGTGTGATATATACTCACTATCACAGAGTAAGTGTCGTCATTTTGTAGAGTTCAGTTTGTTATACAAGCGGCAAAAAATAAAATGTATGCATACTTAAGTATTGATTTTTGACAAACTCCAAAGTAAACGACTAATTAGAACAGACTTTAGATCAGAATTCAAACGCCAATGCAATAGTGCTGGAAAAGATGAATACATCTAGAGTGGTAAGCCTTATCTTACCTTCGGGATGATACACGTCAGCGCTAACAGTCCACTAAACCAGCCTTTACCAGCACCAATAAGAACTGCAAAGCTCACCGCAAACAGTTGGCGTTATAAAGGCTAGGGTAATTAGCTCTGCATTTATCCTACAATTAATTTATTTCTAATGAAATAATGAAGCCAAATGTGTAGCAGATCTATGGTTGGATCACCACTAATTTTCGTATGTCCGCCGCCATACTGCGTGGGAATGTTTATTAGTTTTCGAAAGGTCTGCTATTGACTTTACCAGAATATCAGGTTATTATAATTCTCGCAAAAATTCAATTCTAGAGAATTTCTCCCACACGAATTTGTAAAAATGGGTACTGTATGAGTTTTAGCGAGTGTAGTGCCGACTTTGCGAACGAGAATGGGAAATATCGTCTACGGGTGTGGGGAAAATCGTCTAGAATTAACGAGTTTGATAACTGTTTCTTAAATAAAATATATCATGTCCTTATGCGAAGATTCCCTTTTTGCCACACATCAGCGAGGCAACCGCGCAAGAATACGTGTAAAATGTAGTGTCAGAGTCGAAAAATTGATCAAAGCAAGAATGAAAGAGGGCGATATTTTCTGAAATTATTATTTCATCTATACACTGTATTAAACGGAGTAAGCAAGTGTATCATATGTCCACATTTCCGGTGTAATCTTGGGTTATTCGGGAATAGTTCGTTACGGCCAGCGTAAAGATTTCCATCACGTCTTGTCGGTATGTAAAGACTTAACGTCACGCGCGAGCAGATGGGAGTGGCTAGCTCGGTCCTGAATGGTGGTAAAGTAGGGGACAAGTCTGTGATTTGTGTGTGGGTAAAAAACCAATCAAACAGCACCAAAAGAGCTCAAAATAGCCACCGAGATTGTTTCGGTCTAATGAATAGAACCGATTTCTGAGATCTGTACTATTTTTGTGAGTTTCTACGAAACCAGGTCAAATCACGAAACGTGCAATGTGCGAGATGCAAGAAGCGGATTCTAGGGGACTTCACCACTCACCCTGATGAACCTCCCATGAGGCGTTACCAGAGGAGGATACTGTGAGACCCACCATCCATCGCTGCTTTCACCGCCATCGTCCTTACCTGTGCTGGACCTGTACAATTACTCGACAACAACAGTCTTGCCCCACTACGCCGAATTTTCACGATCAAACTACGGTCTTTCGGATGAATCTCACCTTCGGCTTTGTGTTACGGCATAAGGAGACGGACCAGCTCCAGTAACAATACGCCCTTCGTCATGAATAGTGCGTCACTGGAGAAAGTCCTTGGCCCATTGGACACCTTGGACTCCTCGAAATGCGCTCATCAACAACGCCCCATCTCAAAACAGCAGGTGGAGAAGACGACCAAAGTGACCTTTTTCGTGACCAAACAGATCCACCGCCTAATCGACGCCCCCATCATCCTCGATGTCTGGTTGGAATGCCGGACAGGCATGAACGTCTTAGTGACTGGGAGCAAACAATCACACACCGATCTAGCTTTCCATTTGAACCAGCCCCGTCCCAGGATATGATCGAGTTACCAACGACTCAGCGGCGACTTCCACAACATGCCCGCCAAATTAAAGAAACTGGAGGTCGAAGGCATTGACGTCCCCATGGAACGAAGCTATTTCCCGTGCCAAACCTGCTGTGATTTCGATGTCACGCTGGATCCCATGAAAACGATGTGGGCCAAATGCAATGGACACAGCGTCACATCCCCTTGAGTGCGAGAATCCACCTCAACAGATAAGACTACCCCTGCCTGTTTTACGCCCTGATTACCCGACTGGTGGACTATACGGGAACGTCTATCCAAGCCAGTGTCCAACACCTCGCCTCCACGACCTATCGTGATGTCCTGGCGGAACACCCAGATTACAACGACAGACTCGGAGGATACCAAGGACGAGTCCGAGACCGAGGCTGCACCACGTACCAAACCACACAAACCCTGCTCACAGATACTGAAACTGTGTTTCCTGAAATATTTGAACCAGTTACCCGTCCTTGGGTTCAATGTCTGGTGGCACGACCTCAACTTGATCAAAGAATTGCTGTACCCCTACTTTGCCAAAGGCTGGAACATCAAACACGTAATTAAGAAGATCAACAACCACGTCGCCATTTGCACGTTCTCCTTTCGCTTTCTAGAGGTCCGGTGTAGCAAAAATGGTTGTCCCCCAGTACAGGCAATGGTTGCCCTAACCAAAAACCGAAATGGTTGTGTACTCGTTACATATTTTATATTCACTCATTACATGTTGTTATGCATTATATATAACATTTTCGGGGGTATAAAGGCTTTATGATATACCAGTTATCTCCCTTGTTTGTATTACCTCTTTGGTTTTCCTAGTTAAACTTTAGTCCACTCCATTTGTTCAACGCTACATCAATTCGTTCACGCAAAATTTCACTATTTTTTATTCTTGTTTGAATCAAGTAAGAATTAGCTCTCCATTCAGGCAATATTTCTCATAATTTCTCGGGATAATAAAATCCTTTCCTCTCAACTGCTTTGAATAACCCTGAAACATTCAAATTGGGGCGATATGCAAGAGGTGGGAAACATTGACGACGTCCGGCGACTAAAAAGCAACCATATGACTCTACAGGAAAGCAATCGTCTACACCTAACATTCAGACCCGAGAATTCGAAGGATTCCATGTGTGCTGTTCATCCCCTTGACTCAGGGCTGAACATGTACATACGGGGAAATACATGAAAATTCTGAAGCATATGTGCGAAAAAATTTCATCGAGAATGGAAGCTGAAACCTGATATAATATTTACGTGACGATGTGGACATTGGTCTCCACATTATCGGATTCTCTGGGTTTGTTCCCTGTAACACAATTCAATTTCAATTTGAGGGCCTGGTACAGATTAAATGATATTGGCCTTCAGGAATTGTTCCCATGTTCCAAGCGAGCCGTTGACATGTGTCTACATTTTCATTCGATTCTCATCACCGGATCCCTGCAATTCAGCTCAAATCATGGCTGGTACACATAGTCCCAGTCACTTCAATGGTAACTTCCGTGAATCACGTGTCCCGGAAGGTCGTGATGTCTTCCCAGTCATATTAATTTTAATTTACTCCCCAGTTACTTCAATGGTTTAGGAATGATATACAAGTCGGTGCTTGTCTGGGCATTGTCTCATCATTTTGGGAACCAGCAAGTCTCAGCATGTCTTGGGACGTCATCAAAGTGTATTGAATACACCATTTCATTATGGTCTAGCCTGTAAAGAACCGTTAGTATTATAATGGGAAATAGACAGCATCATGGTAAAATACCTCTCGCACAATGTAAACATCCAAGATAACGGCCCGTCCATCGTTTCTGAACAAGCCCCATACTACTGGTGTGGGTGGTTTGACGAATGCCAGTGCCGTCTAGCTATTCTAATCTAATGTTACCACCTTCTAGTTGATTTGCTTCTGGCGTTACGCTACGAAAATGGCTAGGTCCCACCTGGATTTGTAGAGGAGACTGATGAACTTCTGCTGTTTTGTCATGGCCCACCTCCTTTATGGAAGGGATATTTATAATATGAAACTATAAATGTATACCTAATTCAGTACCACTAATTCAGGTGCTTATCGTATTGGGGATATTTGTTTTATATTGTTGGTCGTGTCGTCGCCATTGGAATGTGATGTATATATATTTATTAATTGTGAGCATCATAATATAACACAGGATGTTTGGTTTAATACAATACCTGGGTAGGTACCCTATACGTGTTTCCAGTAGGAGCGGTAACAGTGTCAATTGACAAGTGACAAGATGAGATGCCTCAATCACAGAATTACATGTAGCTGCTATTAATTGAATGCCATATATATTCCTTATTGTAAGTTGTCACCTTTTGTAAACCATTTTAGTTGTGTATTTAAGCCGCTAAATTGCATATTTGGTTCAGTGGTCGAGCTATTATCTATTAGGGAGCAAAGGTGCTGCCAAGTCATACTGAATATCATATCCTGTCATTATAGCATAAATCATTAGTTTACGCCTGGTTGGTTTGGTATCCAGATCGACAAGATACGCACGTTGCTGAACGCGACGTTTAACATTAATTCTCTCTCTCTCTCTAAACATAGAGCAATGTTAATGAGCTAAGCACTCATATTTAAAATATGTGTGTAATAACACTTGACGGCAATTCATAACAACAACTACTCTTCTATGTGACTTCTTTGGAAATCAACTGCTCAAAAACAAAACAGAAAAGGCAGCTGAAGACAGCGCCTGATGTTCATCTGCACACGTCCAGGTTATCCCTAAATCCTCAAAGAGGGTTTACCTGGACCTTTTTTTTGGTGATTCGGATGAGTTCTCGAGTCGTTGCGTCTATTACGCAATCTCGTACATTTCATCCCCAGCGGTTGTTTTGAATTAGCGCGTCGATATCTGAAGCTTGCGGGTTTCGCTTTGACACCCGGTGTCGATTTCAGTCTAACTTCAAAGGTGTCTGGCTGGCGATGAAATTAAACCAGTCAAAACTCAAACCTGCCTGCGTATTGGCCTGATGAGCTGCTTCAGCGCGCTTACTGATTGGTTCGGTTTAGCGAGAATCCATCGAGCTATTTATATCCAGAACTGCTATCGGTAACTAACCAAGCCAGTGTATCGATCGTAACCTATCGAATGATACACTGGCTAGCGAGGATGCTGATCTTAGGTCGTCATATTAGGTAACGACATTCCAAACTGTATAGCTTTCGACGTCGGGTGTTGTTTTCAAAGCTGTGTGGAGTTCTAACGTGAGGGGGTAGTCCATAGTTGCGGATTGTTGATCTCACTGAAAATCTTTGAAATTAATATTCCACCAGGTTTGAACCCATGAGAATTTTTGTTGGCTTTTTATTTATTAATATTTGTAATATCATTCAGCTGACTGATGGATTTGCTTCAAATCAGTACATGATATTTTGCTAGATAGATTGGCCCATGCTGTGAATTGGAGCCTTTTTCAGCTTACGAGCACATTGTAAATTTCACAGTGGAAAAATGTGTTTGGAAACGGCGTGTTCAACCCCCTATTTTCTTTGTTAATTCTGGTTAATCCTTGAACTAGGCACAGTGTCACTGTCGATTGTCAAGTTTTTTCTGTGATGGGGGGAATATGACCTATTTTGGACCAATTTTAGAGGATTTTCCTGAAGTTGAGGCAAGTTCAGTACGGGTTATGAGGACCCTGATTTTGGCTAGCAAGGCTTACATCTGTCTCGTCTTAATGGCAAGAGCCTACTATTTCAGAAAATATATATTTCTATGGGTTCTCCGAAAACACGGTTGCTGCTTAGCATATGAATCAGCTAACTGTTTAATTTCAGATGCCTTGGCTGTACTGTGGACTACTATCTGACGACGCTGGCATAACGACGCTCTCTGGCGTAACATCAGAATATTGCCTTTCCTGTTCTGTTTTCTTTTTGAGCAGTTGATATATTACGGACATCCGAGTTCATCGTATAGGAAAGTGATTGTCTCAATTACTTCCTTTTCCCCCAATTTGTCAGTTTTGCACTCAAGTGTTATTTAATACGTATATTCAAAATGAATGTATTAGCTCTTTAAAGTTTAACTGTGGTACTTGTGTAAGTGTACATGATACTCAAGACAACGATATGAATAGAAAACGGAATAAAGTTTTATCAAACATTGCACTCGTACTCTCAGCGGGTTCAAAAGCAGCTTTAAACAATATCCCTCTTGACGTCAGACGTCATACTGCTAACCTCTTGCACTGTCTGCGGGACGTCGCGGCAACGCACAGAATGGAATATAGTCGGCCAGCCAAAGACCTCAAAAATGCTTTTAAAAACTTTCGATGGCATTTTTTGTTACAAATGGGTACCCATGCTAAATTAGTTCTTTGAGTGGTAGGGATCAAGGTAGGAGGGGATACCATGATTTTCAGATGACCCCCTATGGCCACCACTTTGAATTTGATCATCAAATCTTGATCTTAGGGATACGTAAGTGGATTCAAAAAGAGCATAGGTTGTTGGGCTATGCTTGGAGATTCCACAGGTTTGACCAAGAAATCTTGATCTTACACATATGTAAATAGATTCAAAATGGACATAGGATGTTAGGCTGTGCATAGAGATCTCGCAGTTTTGATACATTTGCTCAGTGAGGTAAGAATAATGCCTTGAACTATATGAGCAACAGGAAAAAGTGTGATTTTTAGATGACCCCATATGGACGCCATTTTGAACTTGACCATCAAATCTTGATCTGTGGGATATGTAGATTCAAAATGGGCATAGGATGTTGGGCTATGCTTAGAGATCCCTCGGGTTTGCTAAATTTGAATAATGAGCTAAGAATAATGTCTTGAACTACACGAGCAACAGGAACAAGTGTGATTTTCAGACCCCAATGCCATATGGCCGCTATTTTGAATTTGACCATTAAATCTTGATTTTTGGCATATGAAAATAGATTCCAAATGGGCATAAGATGTTAGGCTATGCATAGAATCCTTCGGTTTTGATAAATTTGCTCATTGAGGTAAGAATAATGCCTTGAATTACACGAGCAACAGAAAAACGTGTGATTTTCAGATGACCCAATATGGTCGCCATTTTGAACTTGACCCTCAAATCTTGATTTTTGGCATATGTAAAGAGATGCAAAATGGGGATAAAATGTTAGGCTATGCATAGGGATTCCTCGGTTTTGATAAATTTGCGCAGTGTGGTAAGAATAATGCCTTGAACTACACGAGCAACATGAAAACTGTGATTATCAGATTACACCAACTGTCCGCCATTTTGACTTAAAACATCGTATTTCAAGCTGAGAATAAGCAAACTGATTCAAAATAGGAGAAAGATACTAGGCTTGATGGGAGATTCCTTTGTGTTAACTAATTTGCACAATGGGCTAAGAATAATGACTATTATATGAATAACCTGAAAAAGAGCGATTTATGGATTAACCCAAATGAGCGCCATTTTGAATTAACGCATGATGGTTAATCACTAGAATTACAGAAATAGGCTCCAAATTAGCCAAATATAATATTCCAAAAGTACGGAAAGTCTTTGCTCTCGATTTTTAATCAGTCTGGTGATACGGTGAATGTTCAAAAGGGCACTAAATTTCCGAACCCTCTATCACCCAGGCCAGAAAGGCTACTTCAAACTGGAGAAAGAAACCTCCGGACCAACAAATATATTGATCGGGAAGGTCCAGTCTATAAGATAATGGATGTTACCAAATTCACAAACAAAAAATACTGAATTACCCTACATTAATATATAAAAATTCACCCCGCAGGACTACTTCAGATTTGATACCCATTTCTTTACAAGGAATTTCACACAAAAATGTTTTAAATTGTTTTAAGGTCCATCTTTTGGCCATCTTTGGATTTTTTTTTGACTGAATTTCATATACACATATATACATATATACAAGTGATCCTCCGTCGGCACATTTCGAATTTTCCTGGTACTTCACGGTACAATGGGTAATTATAATAATTCCTAGAGTATCTGCCAGCTATTAGAAGAGTATGTGAGAGAAACCACCTGAAGATTGTAGCCACTAAATGGTATTTATCCTGTAGAAATATATGTACTTGATGTACTTGACTATAATGAACATCACTCCAGCAACACTCACGAATTGTCATTGTCCCCTACGGTGAGGACGTCTTTGAATAAAATCCATTTTTCATCAAACTGTGACAACCGTTGTTTTATATTTTCATTATATTTCACCAACGTGTAGTGAATCTTGAATATTTCCATGAGTGGTATAAAATTTGGTTTACACTCCCTAAGTTTGCAGCTGTATATGTATATTGTTTAGTTAACATCAAAAGGGTGTTCAAGGCACATTGGTTTTTTGTAACATCCAAAAATAATGGTTTTTGGAGTGATGTTCCCGCTCATGTCCACTTTTTCTTTGAGCCAGTTATCGAGTTCTGACCATATTGCTTTTGTATAAGAACAATATACGAACACGTGTTCGATAGTCTCACGTTCTTTCTCACAAATGTTACAAATATTGTTATCTATGATGGAGATTTTGTGTAGAAAAGAATTGGTAGGAAGTATCCTATGTAGGATCTTATATTGTAAATCCCTTAGTTTACTATATTGTGTACAAATAAACACACTCTTGTACACTTCAATACATTCTAGTCTTTCATCTCCGAGCAGTGATTTCCATTTGGCGATTGCCTTACTTTCTAAAGTAAATTCAGTATTTAAAATATCATAGAAGTTCCTACACCCCTTCACTTGCCCCGCCAGTATTTTAATATGTTTGGGAAATGGAGGCATATAACGCAGAGTGCTTGACTGTGCGGAATGCGTTGCGTTCTTCCATTGGTCTGGGATATTTTTTAGGAGTTGTTCATAATGTAAGAAATTTCCCTTTATATCATATTGTGTCTTCAGCTCTCCAAACGTGATAAAGTTACCTTCCATATCGATTATATCTTTCACATATCTTGACGCTTTATCATGCCAATCCCTAATATAAGAACTGCTTCTTTTAAATTTGGGATTAAACCACAAGAATGACTAAGTATGCTGACTTAACCATTAAATATTTCTTCTATGTGCTCGATTTTTAATTTCTTTTGGAGGCAATACCATGCCTGCAGTGCATCTGTCCAAAATGGATTGGTTATTATTTTTGGATGTTATTTGACCTCGAAATGACCAGATAATGACCTGAACTTGCCAAAGTTGTCTTAGTATCCACCCTACCTTGAACCATACTGCATACAAAAGTAAATAACATACAGCACGAAATATATGAAATAAAACAACATTTTTGACCTCATTTGACCCGTAAAGTGACCCTAAAATAACCTCATTTCCAATAATTAACGAGATAGCCATACCTGTGCTAAAACCATGCAGTACATAAAACCAATTTAGCGTGGATAGCCATTGGTAACAAACATCACAATGGAAATTAAGTTAGGAACTACTTTTATCAATTTTGACTTTATTTAGCCCCAAAAGTGACCCCGAAATGACCTTTAACGTCCAAAATCCGGGTGGTATCCCCTCCCACCTTGAACCCTAGCACACAAAGAACTAATTTAGCATGGGTACCCATTTGTAACAAACAATGCCATCAAAAGTTACAATTTGTGTCCTTAGCCGGCCTACTAATAGATTTGTGGCAATGTCACTCAATAATATCGTCACAAGTTCCGACATGCTTGCAGACGCCCTCGATGCCCATCTATTAACATCTGATGAGTTATCTGTCATGACAGCGTATCTATTTCCGCTTAGGTCGGTGCTGATGGCTCTCCATAGTTTCCACATGAACAACTGCAATAAAAGCGCGGCTGAGATACCAAGGCTACGTCCTACATGTAGAATCCTCCTTATTTTAGTCTTAATGTGAAATGCCGAGTAAGGCTTACCTGTGGAGTCATAATATTGCTTTTCAGTCGCCAAACGTCAACTTTTCCCTCACCAATTTACAACAGCATTAATAACATAACAATTATAGAAATAGACTAACTTCTGAGCTATACTCCACTTAAACATATTTACGTGTAGTATAGCTCCGAGGTTTGTCTATTTCTATGATCAACGAACCCACGTATGCGTCTAAAACAGTATAACATTGAAATTGTTAAAATTAACGTCGTAAAACAAGGATTAGGGTATTAATCCTATAATATAGAACACTACCTTGAATGTATATTGTTGGTCTTGTCATCGCTATTGGAATGTGATGTATTTATATTTATTAATTGTGAACATCATATACCTGGGTAGGCACCCTATACGTGTTTCCAGTAAGCGGTAACTGTGGCAAGTGACAAGATGAGATGCCTCAATCACTGAATTACATGAAGCTGTTATTAATTAAATGCCATATATATTCCTTATTGTAGGTTGTCACCCTTTGTAAACCATTTTAGTTGTCCATTTAAGCCGCTAAATTGCATATTTGACTCAGTGGTCGAGCTAGTATCTATTAGTAAGCAAAGGTGCCGCCAAGTCATACTGCCAATCATAACTTGCTATAAAAGCATAAAACCATTAGTTTACACCTGGTCGGTTTGGTATTTAGCTCGACAAGATACTGCACGTTGCTGAACGCGACGTTTAACATTAATTCTCTCTCTCTCTCTCTCTCAACTTAGAACAACGTTAAAGAGCTAAGAACTCATATAGAAAATATGTATGTAATAACACTTGACGGCAATTCATAACAACAGCTACTCTTCCATGTGACTTCTTTGGAAATCAACTGCTCAAAAACAAAACAGAAAAGGCAGCTGAAGACAGCGCCTGATGTTAGGTCGTGATATTAGGTAACGACATTCCAAATTGTATAGCTTTCGACGTCGGGCGTTGTTTTCTGTCCGTCTGTTTTTAATCTACGTGGCGCTTTCAATTTGATAAAATTATGCGCACCAGATCGTTGCACTGAGTTTGATGTACAACATAAATATTGATTTAAAATATCCTACTATACGGAATTGTAATGATTAAAAAACATGTAGAAAAAAACAAACTCCAAAGGCGTTATTTAATGGCATGGCGAGGTTAGAGACATAAAAGGAAAGGTATATATATATATATATACTGACCAACAAAGTTAATTTAATAGTAATAAAATCCCGACGACCCTATCTATAAAAAATATAAAACTGAGTTAAAAAGGCCAATTTAGTACATGCATATTTTGTTTAACCTAAAAATTATTCTAGAATTTTATTATTCACAACTTGTAATGCATGTACTATTAATTAACCAATATAATTACAAATAATTTCACAGGGTGGAAGGGGAGATAACAAATGTAAAGTTAACTCCCCTAGACTAGATAGTGAAATGTGTAACAGAATATTAAATCAATATAAATTAAAATCTGCGTGTGCGCAGTATAAACTTATAAATAGCCAAAAAAACTTTATCGCGATTTTTTTTAGGCTTCAAGATGGATTCCATTGTATGATTGAATACACCAGCACAAATAAGTTCATTAAAAAAATTGAGTCTCTGATTAATAAATCGTGTACATGAAAACAAATAATGGCTGATGCTTTCTTCTACATCGCACACATCACACACTCCAGTGGGATGTAATTTACATCTATAAAGACAAGAATTCAAGGGAATATGCCCGACAAGAAGTCTAAAAACAGGTACTTCAGCCTGGCGATTTGGTTATTTCAGAAAGGCCCCTGTAATTGAAGGCTGGAATTGGTAGTGAAAACGCCCCTTCTCTGAATTATCCCAGCATTCCTGCCATTTAGAATTAAAATAAGGATATAAACAAGCCATGGCTTCATTAATTGTAAATCCCATATCTATATTAATATCTGGAAGTGCGGATGCATGCTTAGCAAGAAAGTCCGCAAGCTCATTCCCATATACACCAGAATGGCCCGGGACCCAGTCGAAATAAATTATTATATTTTCATAATACATTGTGGAAAATAAATATAATAGTTCATATAAAATACTTGAAGACCGGCTCCAAGAGAAATTGAGCACTGCTTGTAAAGAGCTAAGAGAGTCTGTAAAAATTACAGCTCTAGATATTCTAGTATCTCTAAGAAAATTGAGTGACATTAAAATAGCTGTCAGCTCTGCTGTATATACACTCACATGATCATCAATTCTAAAAGATTTAGATTAACTCTGGTATACAAAATGCAGCACCCACCCTGCCAGTATCTGGACACTTGGAGGCATCTGTAAACACTTGCATATATTCACTCCAGTTAGATTTAATATATTCTTTTGTATATCCAGTAATAATATGGGGTGGGTCAGATTTTTTAATTTGTGTATGTAATCCCATAAATATGTGTGGTGTAAACAACAGCCAGGGTGGGTAGCTCTGCACAAAATAATTTTGAATAGAGAAAACATCAGCATTTGTTTCCTCATACAAGACGTTTGCTCTAATATTAAATGGATAGTAACGTTTAACGTTACTATCCAAAAATAAACCATCATACCATGAAGGTTCTAGAATATCAGCAGTAGAATTATTTATGGACTGTTTAATTTTCATAAAATACTTGAAAAACAAACATTTCATAAATAATTCTGCGTTGTTTTCAAAGCTGTGTGGAGTTCTAATATATATGAGGGGGTAGTCCATAGTTGCGGATTTTTGATCTAACTGAAATCTTTGAAATTAATATTCTACCAGGTTTGACACCATGAGAATTTTTGTTGGCTTTTTATTCATTAATATTTGTAATGTCATTCAGCTGACTGGTGGATTTGCTTCAAAACAGTACATGGCATTTTGCTAGATAGATTGGCCCATGCCTCTCTAGTAGATGGCAGTGCGGAAGTGTGGCTGTGAATTGAGGCCTTTTTCAGCTTATGAGCACATTGTAAATTTCACAGTGGAAAAATGTGTTTGGAAACGACGTGGTCGACCCATATTTTCTTTGCTAATTCTGGTTAATCCTTGGACTGGGCACAGTGTCATTGTCGATTGTCAAGCTTTTTCTGTGATTGGGTGGGGGGTAGGGGGTAGGGGGATATGAACTATTTTGGACCAATTTTAGAGGATTTTCCTGAAGTTTGAGGCAAGTTCAGTACGGGTTATGGGGACCCTGATTCTGGTTAGCAAGGCTTACATCTGTCTCGTCTTAAGGGGGTGACGCATGCAGTCCCATTTGAAATGACTAAAAATTCAAAAATGTCACAATTTGTGCATGTTGTCAGAATGTAGGCAAGTTATACATCAAAAGTTTCCTTATCACATACAGAAACAGAATTTTACATAATTGAAATGTAATTATATACTCATAAGGAAATACTTACCAAAACAATGGTTGCAGGCACTGTCAGCAGAAGTCAATGCACAGAAAGTAACAGTTCCTGAAATACGATACAAAAATATCTTTGATAACCCCTCTCAAACAAACACTATTTCATTTGTATGATATGACAAAGCTAAGGCAGCACATGGCCATTACATGACACCTCGTTAGTTTGAAAATGCCGACATTTGCAATTTTGAGCACGGTCAAAGTGATGTGATTTTTCAGAGATTGAGATCCACATATGTATACATTGTAACATAGAAGTGGCAATGGCTGAAATCACCCTCACGATACAAGGATTACTTTGTAACTTGTGTATAAGTCGATCGCATAATATTACAGCGCAAAATGAGCTCAAATCGGAAGGCTATACCTGCGAATCCTCATGTTGACACGGTCAAGCTTCTTCACACTGCCTCTCAGTATTACTACACCAGTCAATGCATGAGTGTGAACTTCGACATTTTTTTTTATGAAATCCCATATTTCTCCATATAGGGTTCACCGAACACCAGTGAAATGCTGAGTACGGCATGACAAAGCCATTGAAAATTACAATTATGAAAATTACACTTCTTTCATACAAGAACTACATTTCCTTGCGGAATAGTGGAAAAGGCGTAAAGCGGATGTGTATAAAATGGCGCCGAGCGAAGAAGTGGTTCAGTAGATGTAAACAAGTGTGAGTTTTGGCGGAAAGGGTTCATCTAGGTAGGTATTTTCAGCTGATTTATATGTTTTCCATTAACAGCCGTATGGTTGATCTCATCGCATAGGAAAATACAGCCATCCACTGCATTGGTTTTGAAATTTCAATCATTCTTGTGCGAGTTGTTGGTACGAATTTCACTTATTTGACATAACATGAGGGAGGCTCCATTGGGGGCGGGGAACCTACGTTTACGTGCAATGTTGGAATTATAATATTTTTCATGTACATTGTATGATAGGGATATGAATTTTTTCCTCATATATGCTAGATGAAGTACAAACCAAGTTTTGGGTATACAGCTACATGTAGTGTCTGTCTTAAAATAACAACAGAATTGAACTGAAGTGAAAAGTGAAAAGTGAAAAGAGTGGCAAAGCATAATGTTTAAAAGGAACCCATGCTGTTTTCAATTGAGTGAGAATGGGAGGGGGAGTGGTTGGAAGACTCTTTGGAGCTCGCATTAAATGCTACTGTTACATGAATAATTAACTCCAAACTGCAGCTTTAAAACTGGTGTGTAATTATTGTTACAAGCCGTAGCCAATAAGTAAATAGTGATATATTTTACAAAAATTAGTGACATGGGTACACTGAATAACATACACAGCTCAGCAGATATACAGGTTAGCCATATAACAGTGCAATCAAGGATGTGTTGAAGTCAGTTCAATCCATGTGACCATATATTTATCTGGCGACATAGTGATAACCAGGAAAAATGGGTAGACCAAAGGCCCGCAAACGGCCCTTTGGCTTAAGAGGTGGGAATTTCTCAAGTAAAATCCAGTAATTTGAGAAATGTAGAGTATACCAAATGTGATGAGGTAGAAGACATCACTTTGAGGTATGGTATTTACACCCATGAACTGGAAAATTGCTGAAGGACTTCACCAAATACAGATAGGTTCCCAGAAATGTAAAAAACGGGAAATACAGAATATCAAGACCAGATATTATTTGCCTTATCCTTGACCCCTACTTATTCCAAACACTCAATCTTGCCGCACCCTGATTATGAGCTACTGCATAAAATTCTTCCCTTTATCTTCATTTAAATTGCCATCTGAGAACATATATATATATAGAGGGAATGAGCATTGATGTATTATTTCTCTTGATCTGCTGATTATTTCCCTTGAAGTGATCATTTCCTTGGGTATTTCAGACTGACTAAACTCCTGGCTGGGACCCTCACAATTGTTAAGTAGTACCAATAAGATGGCTGATTTTGGAATTTGATCTAGTGGGGACTGTATTGAAATTGCTTTGTGTTGTCATATACCTGTGATTTTAATGAAGTGAAATAGTGTTTGTTGTAGACAGATAATCAAGTTTTGTATTTATTCTAATTTTAGACATTGACATGCTGATTGTGGACACTTCTGCTGACAGTGGCTGAATCTATTGTTTCTGTGAGTACTTAATTGTGTTAATACAGTTGCTTGCCAGAAATGTCATATTTGCGTTGTGCAGTTGACAAGGAAACTTTTGATGCATCATTCCCATAGATCTGTTCTATTTACACCAAATAAGAGACATTTCCAGCAAAAATCATTTTCAGGTTAGCCAACGTATATCACCCCCTTAATGGAAAGAGCCTACTCTTTCTGCAAATATATAGTTCTATGGAGGTTCTCCCAAAACACGGTTGCTGTTTAGCATATGAATCAGCCTACTGTTTAATTTCAGATGCCTTGGCTGTACTGTGGACTACTATCTGACGACGCTGGCATAACGACGCTCTCTGACGTAACATCAGGCAATGTCTTTCCTGTTCTGTTTTGTTTGAATGAATGAATGAATGAATATTTATTCACCATATAGTTAAACATATACAGGGTATTAGACATTAACATAAATATGGCGGAATAGAACCTCAAAGGGCTTGTTGTATCCCAGAAGACAATACATATACAAATAGTAATACCGCTCGTCATGAACCAAAAAAATCAGCTATGCTCGATAATTATAGATATATAAATATGTAGATATGGAGGTGATTATACCAGGGAAGCCTTTAATTCTGGTGACAAAAATCAGGACTGTGTGGAGTAGATTATGAAACCAAACATGTTTTAGATAACATATAATTGTCTCAAAGATAATACTAAAATCGGGGAAACTATCTGATATGCTAAGTCAGTGCAGGCGAACAAGATAGGATTTTAATCGACATTTAAAGAGAGATTGTGACGGAATTGACTTCAACTCAAGAGGTAAAGCGTTCCAAATACGTGGGCTTTCGTTTTTGTCCAATAGTGTGAAAGATTCGATTGCACTCTCGGCCTATATAGGTTAAGATTGGCTTGTCTGGTTGGATAGCAGTGAACTTCAGAAAGTTTTGTAAAGTAATTTGAAAATTTTATCGGAATAGAAGATGCATTGTAAAGAAACCTGTGAGTGAATAATACAATAAGATAGCAGTTTATTTGACGTAGAGGCAGGATGTTTAATTGTTCTAGAAGAGGACTGGAGTGAGCGTATTTACTACTGCATGTGATAATGCGAACAAGTCTCTTTTGTAATTTGGCGAGTGGTATCAAATGAGTTGGGTATGTGTTTCCCCAAACCAGATTGCAATAGGATACATAGGAATAGAACAACGAATAGTACAACATAATCAAGGTTTTTCTGTTGAGGCAATTTCTTATATTATTAATAACACCAATATTTCTAGATATTTTAGAAGTGAGTTCGTCAATATGTGTTTGCCAAGTCAGTTTATCATTGAAATGAACTTGAAAGGAATTTGAAACTAGAAACTGGCTCGATCTCGGTCCCGAATAGAGATGTGTGCGGAGTATTTATATTACGAGATCTGTTTGGTTTAAAGAACATGAATTTAGTTTTTTTTTCACATTTAATGAGAGTTTATTGCTGGATAGCCAATCATGAAGCTTTTCGAGTCCACTTGACACAATCTCAGCCAGTCTACTTGGAACTTTATCTGAGAGAGAAGCGCTGGTGTCGTCTGCAAAAAGATTTATGTCTAAAATAGTTGTTGCTTTGGTGATGTCGTTTATGTATATTAAGAATGAAATAGGACCTAGTATTGACCCCTGAGGCACGCCAGTGTCGATAGGATTAAACGGCGATATTGTTCCGTTATATGATACACACTGGGATCGCGAAGATAGATAGCTTTGAAACCAGTTATTAGTGGTGCCACGAAAACCGTAATACTCTAGTTTGTGCAAAAGGATATCATGATTGACGGTGTCAAAGGCTTTAGATAGATCTAGGAAGGTAGAGATACTAAACTGTTTTCTTTCTTTGGCAGCGATAAGTTTGTCATATAGAGAAAGCACAGCAAGAAAGGTAGAGTGATTCGCACGGAAACCAAACTGATTTGGGGATATAATCATTTCTGATTCAAGAAAAGCTACCATCCTTTTAACTGCAAGTTTTTCAAATATTTTGCTAAATCAGGGAAGGACAGAAATAGGTCTATGGACTTTTCGTCTGAAATAAAAAGCTATTATTATTATTATTATTATTATTATAGTTTTCAGCCAATGTTTTGTTGCCGGACCTAAACACAGGGGAAACTTTGGCAAGCTTAAGTGTCGCGGGAAAAATTCCCGTTTGGAGGGATAGATTGATGATATGGGAGATGGGAGTAGACAGTAAGCTGGATATAGGCTTTATCAGGGATAATCGAATGTCGTCAATACCAGGAGATCCATTTTTGAGAGCAGATATCACCTCATCAACTTCGGACGGCGTACACAGTTCAAAAACGAAGTCCTTATTGTACGTTTGATCTAAGTATTTTTGGAAATCGTTTTGAGTGGGTGGAATTTTAGAAGCCAGGTCGGAAGCAATGGAAGTAAAGTAGTTATTGAATTTAGTGGCAATCTCGGTTGGGTCTGTTATGTCCGTGCCATTGAAATTGAATACAGACGAGAGGGTGTTTGTTTTATTGCGGCCTAAGAGCCCGTTTATGACTTTCCAGGTTCCTCTAATATCATTTAAAGATTCATTGAATTTTCTCTCGTTGTATTTGTTTTTAGCTAGTTTTAGTGTATGATTCAGTTTATTTCTGTATAGTTTATATTCTTGGGTTGCAACAATGTCCTTTTTCGAAATATGTAACCTATATAGTCTGTTCTTTTCTCGGATTGATCGGAGTAAACATGGGCTGATCCATGGTTTGAGAATTTTAACTTTCGGAATCTTTTTAGTTATCACTGGAAAACAATCTGTTTCTACTTCATTCCGAAGACGCTGAAAGACTTCTTCCAATTGATCATTCCTACTAGAAAAATCATTAATGAATTTCTGTGGTCCTTGGTGGCCAATTGACCCTCCCAGAACACACGATTTTCCACATATTCCTTTTGCAACCCATGTAGGTGACCTTCTTGAAGCTTTAATCGATACTCCATGAGTGTACTTCCCCGCATTTCTACCCCAGTTATGGTTCCATGTAACAACTCAAAGTCATATTCCTTTGTAAACTTTGTTGCTTGCAGAAATTCATCAAATGGAATTAATTCATCTGGTCTTTGGAGAGTTACTAATGCATTAGCCCTAGCTGCACCAATACCTTCCAATTGAATCAATTCCTCACTTTTAGCTACTGCTACATTCAATGGCCCTATCTCACTATCTGCCATGTCAAGAATTGAAGTCAGCAGACAAGCCAACGGAAACTATAACCAATATTCTCCACTATATCACATGAAACCGTAAAGGTCCTATCCAACCAACAATATATTGTAGCGGGCCAAGGGGGTGGGCGGTTTACAAGACCAGTAACGTCGGTGAAAATAATCCCGACTAACAATACTTGACCAATAAACCAATAAATAACAAAAAGAGAATATAAATTCTGACGATTACTGTTTTTATTAACAAATATTAACTTAACATGAATTTATAATTAAACCGGGTAAAGGAAAAGACTATCCGATCCCAAAACGTAACAATTCCCAATTTAGCTAGCAAATCACATCAAAGAATCCGAACCGTATATAATCACATGAATCCGAAACGATTTCGGATCTATAAATAATGCGGAAAATAAACCTACAAAAGGTTTATTTGCTTTAAAAGATTAAATCATCAGTAATGTCAAATATTTTAGTAATTTCCGAATTAATTTGCAGATAATAAAAATGAAATATACGGCTTCTCAGTCGCAGCCACGTTCGCAGTCAACTTTCCGCTTCCAACTCAGATTCGTACTCCCCGCCATCCTAGCAACCAGCCTCGCTTTCATTCACCCAGTCAGCCCACTCTCGCACCCGAAATAATTATGTCAAAAACGCTACATTCAGACTTCCATTCACTAATCTAACATTACCAATGTTTCAAAATATTAAATAACTCAGAAACTAAAAATTTACATCCTCTGACGACACGGAAATATAGCTTAAACACAAGCTCAAACTTCAACCCCAAGGATATCCCCACAGCATAACCAAGATGGATGACTTCGTAAGTCGCGAATGTAAATTTGATCAATACTCATTCAAAACAACATAATATGAAACAATTCATTTGAGCGGAACATGGAAGCAAGTACGATACTGCTGAAGAAAGGTAAGATGCAAGATATACATACATCACAACATAAATTATACTACAATTCCACCCCAGTTCCCACACCAACATAGCTGACCGTGAAATATTCTAAAAATAGAATTCCCCAAGAGACTCGCTTATAATTTAAAATACAACCATATTCGACAGACCACTTTACGTCACACTTCCCCACACTTAAAATGTTATCACGTCCTCGTGATAGAACTCTGAACAGCTAGAATAATATGCATTAAAAGTTGTACATTTAAAATCAGTCATTAACTATATTTTTTCAAAACTATTTACAGAAAGAAGGAAGTTCATTCCAAAATTTGTGCTAATTGTCCACAAGTGGGAAATAACAAGACTGTCACCGTATCCGTCTGTGTAGCGGCATCCTTTGTCATCGAAACAGGATCGAGCTGTCTGCAGGCATCTTTTGCAGGAAGGATCCGGGTCTTCACCCTACATACGGGCCTCCAGCGAGGGCGAATACAACAACTTACTCGAGGCCGTATTGGTTTTCTGTAACAAAGATTTTTTACCCCAAGTTGCTGTCTCAGTAGAGCCAAGTTCTTCCCCTGCGGTCGGACCTGTGTCGGGTGTATAATGGAATTTGCCATTTCCAATTCCGCAGTTATCAGTTCCCCCTCTGGAAACAGCTCCCCTTCCTCCAGCTCCACACACAAGGGAACGTCCACTACCGATTCACCAGCCATTATAGAGGTGTCATCCATCAAAACTGATGGATACTGAGGGATGGGACCTGTCTTCCTGATGGCAACTAGTTAGCCGGCCCATCTCCCATGGTGCGGTGTGCTTTGACTTCCCAATTGGATGTTTGCTAATCTCGTGCGCCACCATCCTCTCATTAGTTCTTGCCGTGAATGTACACCACGAAATGGGGCACTTCTGCTTGGGATGACGCCTGTGGATGTGCCCATCCACGTCCGCTTGGCGGGAAGCGCTATAATAGCAGTACTGGCATGTTATTCTATTCTTCCTGATATGCTGTTCCCTCTGATGTCTTCTCAAGTTGGAGACCGAGGAAAATACTTTATAACAAATTCGGCAATGGGGCTCAGACCCTCTCATCTCAGTGAAGTTTCTACAAGTAAAGAAAACATGGCAGCGTTGCTGTTGTTGTTTCATTATTATTATTATTATTTTCAAATCTGGTAATATTGGTGAACCCAATTCTTATCACCCTGGCATCAGTACCACCCATACCGTTTTGGGGACCGTTTTTGCCTTTTACCTCCACCCAACCTGATGTCTACAACATCAGTATGGGAGCTACCTTCACCCTGTAAAACTTCATCCAAACTGTTATTCGGTTCCTCAAAGACCGTTTTCTCGGATTTAACTTCCAAGTTCAGAAAGGATGGAGTGTTGGGCCCCAAATAGGGCTTCAATCGGTTGTGGTGCACCCAAAATGATGCAGTCCGCCTGCTCTTCTGTATCTTATATGTAACTTCGTCCTTAGCAACAACCAAGTAAGGACCCCTCCATGGACTCTGGAGTTTTGGAGATTTCCCTTTTTCTCGCTTCCAACTATAGAGCCAGACCGGATCCCCTACTTTGTACCGAAATGATGTTGCCTTAAGATCATAATATTTCTTTTGCCGTTCTGCAGCTAAACGTAGATGTTCACGTGCATATTCATGAGTTTGCCACAACGTCTCCTTGAGTGTTTGAACATAATCCAATGGCTCTTTGAATGATTCCTCATCTGGAGATTGACCAACCAACAAATCAATTGGGAGAGATGGCTCTCTGCCCAACATTAAAACCGATGGAGTGCATTGTGTAGACTCATGCACCGAAGTCCTGTAGGCCAACATAACCAGGCCCAACTTTCTATCCCATTCAGCAGGATTATCAAGGCAGGCCATCGCCAACATGTTGAGTAATGTCCGGTTGTACCTCTCAACCTGTCCATTAGACTGAGGATGAATGGCACTAGTTCGAGTTTTCTTAATTCCAAGCATGTTACACACATTGCCAAACAAATCAGCCTCAAATTGTCGGCCTTGGTCGGAATGAATCATCAACGGTACACCGTACCGACAGATAAATTCTTCGACCAGAACACCAGCCACAGTTTCGGCGTCCTGTCGCTTAATACCATATGCTTCTGTCCATTTGGTAAAATAATCAGTAATTACCAGTACAAATTGCTTTACCCAAATGACCAGCACAAACCTGATCAATTTGAGAGTCAATGATCCCGGAACCGCTGCCTTCACGGTCTTCAAACCAGCCACCTTTAGGCTTTCTAATTGTCACAACAGGCTCCTTTTCCAACTGAGCCATTTCCAAAGCCGGTCGCACTTTTGCAATCATGACATGGTCGTCGCGACAGGGCATCTGCATTTCCATGTGCAGTACCAGCCCGATGCTGTATTGTAAAATGATATGTCCCTAATACCTGAATCCAACGGGCTACCTGTCCCTCAGGATTCTTGAATTGCATTAGCCATGTCAGTGCCCCGTGATCGGTTCTGATCAAAAACTCTCTACCGAACAAGAAGTGATGGAACTGCTTTACCCCTCTAACTATGGCCAGAAGCTCTTTACGAGTGACACAATACTGTCTCTCAGCTTTACCCAGGGTTTTACTAAAATAAGCAATAACCCTTTCGTGGCCATCCTGTTTCTGAGATAAAACAGCTCCAACACCGCTATTGCTAGCATCCGTATCAAGAATGAAATAGCCATCCCTAATTGGGTAGGCTAAAATTGGAGCTGTCAGTAACGCAGATTTGAGACATTGAAAGGCTTCTTGGCACTCAGATGTCCAAGCAAAAACTCTGCCTTTCTCTGTCAATCGATGAAGAGGACGAGCGATATTAGAAAAGTTTCTCACATAACGTCTGTAGTACCCAACTAAACCCAGGAAACTACGTACTTCCGTTACAGTACAAGGAACTGGCCAGTCTTTGACCGTTTCAAGTTTCTTGGGATCAGTTGCTACCCCTTCCTCAGAAACTAGATGTCCTAGAAATTCCACCGACTTTTGGAAGAAATGGCACTTTTTAGGCGATAATTTAAGTCCGGCATCCTTGAGACGACGAAGTACTGTCTGTAATCGTTCGAGACTTTGCTCGAAAGTAGTACCAAACACGATGATATCGTCAATGTAGACCAGACAAAGTTGCCATTGAAGACCCACTAGAACTCTTTCCAAAAGCCGTTCACATGTTGCAGGAGCATTGCAGAGTCCGAACGGCATAACTGAGAACTCATAAAGCCCAGAATTAGTTACAAATGCCGTTTTCTCTCTGTCACTCTCCTCCACCTCAACCTGCCAATAGGCACTTGCTAAATCCAGAGTGGAAAACCACTTGGATCCAGACAATGTGTCCAGACTATCGTCTATTCTGGGAAGAGGGTAGCTATCTTTTATTGTGACCTGATTCCGGCGACAATAATCAATACAGAATCTTATAGAACCGTCCTTCTTCTTCTAAAACTAAAACAATCGGCGAAGCCCAAGGACTAGTGGATGGTGTGATTACCTTATTATCCAACATCTTCTGAATTTCTGTGTCAGCCTGTTCTCG
Source organism: Hanleya hanleyi (assembly GCA_036873755.1). Lineage (NCBI taxonomy): Eukaryota > Metazoa > Mollusca > Polyplacophora > Lepidopleurida > Hanleyidae > Hanleya > Hanleya hanleyi. Next base: position 46,456 of record JAVTVY010029702.1, on the reverse strand, counting down.
CCTCACTGGCGCCAGCCTTCTAGGACGTTGTCTGATTGGATTCGAATTCCCAGTATTGATTGTGTGTTTCACTATATTCGCCCGCCCAAGATCACCAGAAGATTTAGCAAAAACACACTGATTCTCAGCAATAAGTTGTTCAACTTTCTGTCTTTGAACATCATCAAGATTTACGGAGCTTCGCTCCAACAGATCTCCAAGGTGAGGCGGCACTAACGTGTTACCAGACTCCTCTGGATCAGGGCCACTTATGTCCAGTTCAGTGACAGTTGTGCCTTCCTCCAGAAGCTCCAACTGTGCTAGATGAGTACCTTTGTACACTGTAACCGGTTCACCTGAGCAATTCATGACACGAATAGGCAAATCTGAAGCACTCACCCCTACTACAGGTTTCGCCACACATAAAACATGACTGGTCAGGTTGTGTGACATCAATGCCTGTGGGAAAACATCCGTGATCGTCAGCAATATTTGCCTTCACGATCACCTCGCTTTCTGGAGGGATGACTGTAGTCTCCTTTACAGCCACCCTAAAACAGCTACTCGAACGTTCTGTGGATATATATCCACATACAATATCTCTTTTCCCTATCGTCACTGTTCCAGTTTGTGCCTCAATCTGGCAGTCAAATCTGAACAGAAAATCAAATCCAATCAGACCATCCACCTCTATATCTGCCACCCAAACGTCATGTACAAATACCTGCCCTCCTAGGGAAATTTCAAAATTCGCTTCCCCCAATAATTCAACCTCCTTACCATCCACCAAAAACATTTTCTCCTTCTTATTTGACAGTGGTGGGCGACAGGAAGAAGGAATGGCCCAATACTGAGATGTTTTCAGAATGGTGATATTCGCACCAGTGTCAATCAGACATCTAATAGAAATTCCACTTATCACCACAGGAACATACATTGCTTTCTTTTCAACATATGTAATAACCTTCGGATCATGAACAGTGTCAGCGGTAATTTGACCCCCCACTACAGCCGTCTTCCGTTTTCCGCCCTTATATTTTCAATGCCAGAATCTGCAGCCCTTCCCTGCAATTACAAGCGTCTAGTCCGTCATTCATAATCCAGCCGTCGTCCATTAGAGAATATCCGCGTCCATAATCCAAAGACCTATTCCATTTCCATATAACAGTATTAGCACCAAATTCAAAAAGACAAGTATACATAAACATAGGCTTGTTTCCTGCAAGAGAGAAGCGGTCAACAGTTTTCAATGATGCCGGCAAGACATCATGATGTTCCAAATATCAAATCCGTATCGCTGATCAGTATTCTTAATCCATAATATTCGTTATAGAGTCGTCATCTAAAAAATGATGTATCTCAGTCACGCTTTGATTGTGACTGTTCATATGAGTACCATGAGGATCTTGAAGTACATGGGTTCATACGGCCCCTAGCCCCGGGTTAAGCGGAATTAGACACAAGTTACGAAACGTAGCGCCATAGATCTTGCACGCTACGTTCGTATTTTGCTATCAGCATGCGATATGTATCGCCAAATTTGAGAAACTTTGAGTGGAGGCGCTTGGTGGAATAGCCCTGTTTTATAAGTTTCTGCAACAATGTTTTGTGACGTTGATTAAAATCATCACATTTAACACAGGATCTAGCAAATGCTACTAAGCGAGATATGTCCCCTACATTCCCAGCACCATCATTTTGACGACTCAGCAAGATGGAACGCTCATTTTGACAATTTCTGGCAATGTGACCTACTTCGTCACATTTGTAACATCTGACCCGTGGCCTTCCAGACCTTACCGTTTCAGATTGAGGACAATATCTAGCAATGTGTCCTTCTTCATCACAGGTAAAACACCTACCATGCAACTGGGAGTACGGTCTACCTCTCTCTCTGTTTGTGGGACCAGTTACGATCCTGGCTGCCTTGAACCTAGATTCAAAGGAAACCATTTTCTCCTTTTCTAAAAATACCTCATATCTACGGGCATTTTCCACAGCTGATGCTAGAGACGCTGGATTCAGGAGTGTGACACTTGCACGAAGCTCATGATTGTCTAATGTCTCCATGAATTTGTCACGCGCAAGACTGTCACGTAATTTCTCAGATGCATCTGGATATGCACGCCTTACCAGACGTCTTAATGCCTGTTCCAGTTCTTCCAATTTCTCGTTCCGCTTTCTCCGCCGATTCTGAAACTCAGTCCGTGCTAATTCAGTCTGAGTCGTCTTACCAAACCGGCGAGATAAGGCCGACACTAACTGATCCCAATTTTGGCAATCTGCGACTGGAAGATCCCCCAAAACTTCCAAAGCTAGACCCTCCAACTTTGCTCCAAGCTGAGCTGCTTTCTCTGCTTCCCTCCAATCATTGTGAGAAGCTATCAAATTAAACTTATTCAAATAATCCTCCCAGCTTTCCTTACCATTGTAAGGTCCGACCTTTATAGCAATTTTCCGATTGAGAGAAGGACCCCGAACCATATCTCTACTCAATGGTTCATCATGCTGTGCATGCCGCAGTTCAGCATTGGAATCCACCGGAATAATAAACTCTTGTCCCCCTCCCATGGAGATAATATTACTCCGATCAGAAAAATCAGGAGCACTTAATTCTCCTTGATTGCCCTGGTTACAACAAAACATATCATTTCCAATTTTCCTCTCGTTATCCCGCGCATAACGAGGTCCGCCATTGCTGATTTCCCTACCAGCCCTCTCGTTATCCCGTGCATAACGAGGTCCGTCATTGCTGATTTCCCTATCAGCCCTCTCGTTATCCCGTGCATAACGAGGTCCGCCATTGCTGATTTCTCTATCAGCCCTCTCGTTATCTCGAGTATAACGAGGTCCGCCATTACTGATTTCCCTATCAGCCCTCTCGTTATCTCGAGTATAACGAGGTCCCCCATTGCTGATTTCTCTATCAGCCCTCTCGTTATCCCGTGCATAACGAGGTCCGCCATTGCTGATTTCCCTATCAGCCCTCTCGTTATCCCGTGCATAACGAGGTCCGCCATTGCTGATTTCCCTATCAGCCCTCTCGTTATCCCGTGCATAACGAGGTCCGCCATTGCTGATTTCCCTATCAGCCCTCTCGTTATCCCGTGCATAACGAGGTCCGCCATTGCTGATTTCCTATCAGCCCTCTTGTTATCCCGAGCATAACGAGGTCAGCTATTGATGATTTCCCTATCAGCCCTCTCGTTATCCCGTGCATAACGAGGTCCGCCATTGCTGATTTCCCTATCAGCCCTCTCGTTATCCTGTGCATAACGAGGTCCGCCATTGCTGATTTCCCTATCAGCCCTCTCGTTATCCCGTGCATAACGAGGTCCGCCATTGCTGATTTCCCTATCAGCCTGGCCAGATAACCCATATTCCCTTTCCCCAAATTTACTTTTACTCGACACCAAACTCAACTGTACATTCCGTAAAATACCCATCACATTCCCCATTTGAGATCTCAAATATTGAAGTTCACTTCGTTGTACTTCAGACGAAACCTCGAGCTCATCCATTTGACTCTGAAATTCCTCATTATGTTTACCATCGGTCACATTGAGAGCAGGGATATAGCTGCCATTGCGGGTGACTTCCGAATGTGGAGAAAATCTGTTCTCCAATTCCATCCCATCAAAACCATTTTCAACCCGTATGCCTACGGGAGCCGAAAACACTCTTTTCGGCATATACTCCCGTTCGACGTCATTGCAATTTAATCCTAGGACGCCGACTTTTCGACCCTTCATATATCCCTCTGATTTGGATCTATACTCTGTGGTATTTTGTGATTTTCTTATATCAACATCACCCGGAAACTTAAAACACTGAGAAACCGGAATCGGCTTCTTTACCGCTGTGTCACCATCACATTGGGCAACATTATGCTCGATATGTTTGAAACCCTTTACAGGTTGACCGATGTTAGGCGACTCGCTAATATTAGCGCCGGTGGGAGAAAATGAATCCAATATCCCATCATCAATCGCCTCCTGATCTGATGTATTCTAACCATTCCCGCGATCTTTAGCATTAAAGTTAAATACTATCTCTTCGTCCGTCCCTAATTCCGAGACTTCTTCTTGCCAGGATTTAACACTTTCCGTACTGGCCATATCTGCCATAGCACAGATGTTTCACAAATCGAAACGGAGTGGGGGGAAGTAAATCTCAGGCCTGGAACTGGCGGAGTTACTTTTATTACGATTCAGCCGTCCAACTAAATCAGCGCAAACGCCAATCCTAAGTTCAATTTCAACGATGGCCGTAATACTTAGATAACTGTCTAGCTTAATACGCTAATTATCCAATTAGCGTATCTTATAAGTAGGCCTACGATGTTGTCGCGGAATGCACAAATGATTCCCAATGGTCATTCCGTCCATATAATAACCAGTTGTTTGCTAGACAGTGAACACCGATCCAAGTCCGATTCGGATTTCGTATACATATACGATCCTCCACCAAATCGGTATAGGCCTACCAAGATCGACACGCCACGACTGTGTTTGTGTGATATAAATTTAGGAGGGTTAAAAAAACTGTAGCCTACTCAAAATAATCTGTTAAACACCAATAATTCCATTTTCCTACAATCAATCCTATAAAAATACATCCGAATCAAGTAATTATACCACCGATCCGAAATCCGAAAATCGGGCAATCTCGAAATCCGAAATCCGAATTTTTTTCGGATCACGTACCAAATCTCCGAATCCGAATGATCAGTTCGGATCACGTATATTCGGTACGTTCGGATCGTGTATATTCGGTACGTTCGGATCCAAGAATACGGCAAATAAAACCGTATCCCACCGCTGCCACCAAATTGTAGCGGGCCAAGGGGGTGGGCGGTTTACAAGACCAGTAACGTCGGTGAAAATAATCCCGACTAACAATACTTGATTCGGATCAAACCAATAAATAACAAAAAGAGAATATAAATTCTGACGATTACTGTTTTTATTAACAAATATTAACTTAACATGAATTTATAATTAAATCGGGTAAAGGAAAAGACTATCCGATCCCAAAACGTAACAATTTCCAATTTAGCTAGCAAATCACATCAAAGAATCCGAACCGTATATAATCACATGAATCCGAAACGATTTCGGATCTATAAATAATGCGGAAAATAAACCTACAAAAGGTGTATTTGCTTTAAAAGATTAAATCATCAGTAATGTCAAATATTCTAGTAATTTCCGAATTAATTTGCAGATAATAAAAATGAAATATAAGGTTTCTCACCAAAAACACAGTCGCAGCCACGTTCGCAGTCAACCTTCCGCTTCCAACTCAGATTCGTACTCCCCGCCATCCTAGCAACCAGCCTCGCTTTCATTCACCCAGTCAGCCCACTCTCGCACCCGAAATAATTATGTCAAAAACGCTACATTCAGACTTCCATTCACTAATCTAACATTATCAATGTTTCAAAATATTAAATAACTCAGAAACTAAATATTTACATCCTCTGACGACACGGAAATATAGCTTAAACACAAGCTCAAACTTCAACCCCAAGGATATCCCCACAGCATAACCAAGATGGATGACTTCGTAAGTCGCGAATGTAAATTTGATCAATACTCATTCAAAACAACATAATATGAAACAATTCATTTGAGCGGAACATGGAAGCAAGTACGATACTGCTTAAGAAAGGTAAGATGCAAGATATACATACATCACAACATAAATTATACTACAATTCCACCCCAGTTCCCACAACAACAAAGCTGACCGTGAAATATTCTAAAAATAGAATTCCCCAAGAGACTCGCTTATAATTTAAAATACAACCATATTCGACAGACCACTTTACGTCACACTATCAACCACTAACCAACCAGGCAACTGCAGAAATTCAAATCATTAATTCACTATCCACCACTCTGGCAATTACCAACTAGTATGACCACAGTGTATCAGCCCGCTTTAATCCAAACAAGTTGGCAAATACCGACTGAAAAAAAAAACCAAACAAAAAAAACAAAAACCAAAAAAACCAATGTCACGTAACTGGCACTTACCAACCAGCAGAACCAGTATGAATCACCTCAATCAGTTACCAAATGCAAATTGGGAAATGCCGACCGAGGACTAATATCACTGACTGGCACTTACTAACCAGTAGATCCAGTATGAATCAGTTCACCTCAATCAGTTACCAAATGCAAATTGGGAAATGCCGACCGAGGACTAATATCACTGACTGGCACTTACTAACCAGTAGAACTAGTATGAATCAGTTCACCTCAATCAGTTACCAAATGCAAACTGGGAAATGCCGACCGAGGACTAATATCACTAACTGGCACTTACTAACCAGCAGAACCAGTATGAATCGGTTCACTTCAATCACTTACCAATCCAAATTGGAAAAATACCGACCACGGACTAATGTCACTAACTGGCACTCACTAACCAGTAGAACCAGTATGAATCGGTTCACTTCAATCACCTGCCAATCCAAATTGGAAAAATACCAACCGCGGACTAATGTCACTAACTGGCACTTACTAACCAGTAGAACCAGTATGAATCGGTTCACTTCAATCACTTACCAATCCAATTGGAAAAATACCGACCGCGGACTAATGTCACTAACTGGCATTCACTAACCAGTAGAACCAGTATGAATCCGTTCACCTCAATCAGTTACAAAATGCAAACTGGGAAATACCGACCGAGGACTAATATCACTAACTGGCACTCACTAACCAGCAGAACCAGTATGAATCAGTCCACTTCAATCACTTACCAATCCAAATTGGAAAAATACCGACCGCGGACTAATGTCACTAACTGGCACTTACTAACCAGTAGAACCCGCATGAATCAGTCCACTTCAATCACTTACCAATCTAAATTGGAAAATACCGACCGAAGATGAACAAATGAAAAAGAAAATATTCAAATTGCTAATTATAATTAAAAAGCCAAAGTTAAGTCGTTGAAATACTCCCAATACATGAATTCTATTATTATCTCTCGTATTTAGGGGAATACACCCTAGTTAGCAAATTGATTTTTAAATTGTACTAAATCGAAGAGTCAATAGTGAGTGATTGAATAGCTTTTAGCGTCTCTTTCAACAATATTTCAGCTATATCACGACAAACCAACTAAGCACCATACAGCCCAGCCAAAGTCAGAATCCGACAGGATCCTTTATCAGAAACCGACCTATCACAGAACCAATGAGCAAATTTACAACCTGAAGATCTTTCAGTCAGGGAATCAGTACTCTCTCATTTATTCTCCAAGATAACTCCCACTCTGCCACTAGAGTTATATTATAAATAATTTTCAATCTATTCAAACCCCTCAAAGTTATTTAATAGAAATTCCATTCAGTATAATAAGATCAAAAGATTTGAATTAGAATCCCTGGCTATTACTATAAAGGTAATGGCTAATTACTATAACAATATTTGCAAATTCTTCAAACATTTATGCCTACTAGCAGTATCAGATTTGAATTAACTGTTGGCTCTTTGAGTGGATTCTAGTGTAAAAAGTATTTAATTGAGGGCTGAACTCTATTGTAACTAATATGTTGTCAATCAAATCACAAAATCACAACCTTGCATACATACACATTAACACGCAACACAGAAAGCAACACAACTGATAACACTCAATGACTGATGAATGTTTTGTTATGAAATGATATATGAAATGATTTCACACCACAATACTTTAAATTATAAAAATCAGATAATGCCTATATATCCAGCATATCAAAGTAAAAGACCATTTTCAACCGGAGTGATCCACTGAGACCAGCTCTATACTATATCTTTATATTAACTCAAAAATTTCTAATCCCTAACTGCACTATAAATTTAGAAAACAAAATAACAGCCGAATATTGAGAAAAAAAAAATAAACTAATTAATTTATAATTAAAGGCTGGTACTCAGTGGACAACAGGAAGCCTGGCGAATCGTCTCCCAGACCAAGGGAAACTACTCTTGTAATACCCGACTAGATTTCTAAATTTGTTTACATCGAGTGAACCGGTTTACTCGTATAAAAAAGAAACCCCAAATAATCAGGTTTAATACCACCAAATGCACCACACCGAAGTTGCTCCTAATCCAGAGTTTTATTCCGGTGTTTTCTATTCTATCCCAACCGATAGTATAATATTCTATCTTCTATACCATAGTTTGGAAATTGAAACCAAAATTGTCCCGCACGGACTCTAATCAACCCGGAAAATTCTGCCAACTTTTCCTAATTATCTACAATTAAATCCACAATTCCCACCAACCGCTAAATTTATCCTTTATATCCGTATGTTTTGTTTTAATAGAACTGAAAATATCAAGCCAAGATCCCCGTTTAGTGGTTTCAAAAACCGAAAGCTCTCCACTAAATTACTCGAAATTCATCATGGCGGCCAAAAACAAAATGTCTGGAAGTCAAGCAGCCAACATCACGTGCATTTCAAATATCGCCCTACAAGGCTATATTTAATTTTACAATCAAAATTAGGCTTGTATAAGTTTACTTTGGCACCAGATGAAGTAGGACTCGGTCCGGGAGACGATGCGGCAGGCTTACCTGTATATTAACTCTTCCAAATCCCTCCGGCGGAGTAGTACCTCTTTACAGTACGGCTGAGTGTGGTTGACTGGGCAGATTCTTAGCATGCTCTTTCCGATCTCCCTTTGTCAGCCTTCTAGCTTTTCATTGGCTGCGGGTCTCCGGGACTTCTCGGCCATATTCGCTGGTTCAACATGATCTCAGCGGACCTAGTCCAACCACTACCACACAAGAACTACATTTCCTTGCGGAATAGTGGAAAAGGCGTAAAGCGGATGTGTAAAAAATGGCGCCGAGCGAAGAAGTGGTTCAGTAGATGTAAACAACTGTGAGTTTTGGCGGAAAGGTTCATCTAGGTAGGTATTTTCAGCTGATTTATATGTTTTCCATTAACAGCCGTATGGTTGATCTCATCGCATAGGAAAATACAGCCATCCACTGCATTGGTTTTGAAATTTCAATCATTCTTGTGCGAGTTATTGGTACGAATTTCACTTATTTGACATAACATGAGGGAGGCTCCATTGGGGGTGGGGAACCTACGTTTACGTGTAATGTTGGAATTATAATATTTTTCATGTACATTGTGTGATAGGGATATGAATTATTTCCTCATATATGCTAGATGAAGTACAAACCAAGTTTTGGGTATACAGCTACATGTAGTGTCTGTCTTAAAATAACAACAGAATTGAACTGAAGTGAAAAGTGAAAAGTGAAAAGAGTGGCAAAGCACAATGTTTAAAAGGAACCCATGCTGTTTTCAATTGAGTGAGAATGGGAGGGGGAGTGGTTGGAAGACTCTTTGGAGCTCGCATTAAATGCTACTGTTACATGAATAATTAACTCCAAACTGCAGCTTTAAAACTGGTGTGTAATTATTGTTACAAGCCGTAGCCAATAAGTAAATAGTGATATATTTTACAAAAATTAGTGACATGGGTACACTGAATAACATACACAGCTCAGCAGATATACAGGTTAGCCATATAACAGTGCAATCAAGGATGTGTTGAAGTCAGTTCAATCCATGTGACCATACATTTATCTGGCGACATAGTGATAAGCAGGAAAAATTGGCTGTGGGTCTCCGGGACTTCTCGGCCATATTCGCTGGTTCCACATGATCTCAGCGGACCTAGTCCAACCACTACCACACAAGAACTACATTTCCTTGCGGAATAGTGGAAAAGGCGTAAAGCGGATGTGTAAAAAATGGCGCCGAACGAAGAAGTGGTTCAGTAGATGTAAACAACTGTGAGTTTTGGCGGAAAGGTTCATCTAGGTAGGTATTTTCAGCTGATTTATATGTTTTCCATTAACAGCCGTATGGTTGATCTCATCGCATAGGAAAATACAGCCATCCACTGCATTGGTTTTGAAATTTCAATCATTCTTGTGCGAGTTGTTGGTACGAATTTCACTTATTTGACATTACATGAGGGAGGCTCCATTGGGGGTGGGGAACCTACGTTTACGTGCAATGTTGGAATTATAATATTTTTCATGTACATTGTGTGATAGGGATATGAATTATTTCCTCATATATGCTAGATGAAGTACAAACCAAGTTTTGGGTATACAGCTACATGTAGTGTCTGTCTTAAAATAACAACAGAATTGAACTGAAGTGAAAAGTGAAAAGTGAAAAGAGTGGCAAAGCACAATGTTTAAAAGGAACCCATGCTGTTTTCAATTGAGTGAGAATGGGAGGGGGAGTGGTTGGAAGACTCTTTGGAGCTCGCATTAAATGCTACTGTTACATGAATAATTAACTCCAAACTGCAGCTTTAAAACTGGTGTGTAATTATTGTTACAAGCCGTAGCCAATAAGTAAATAGTGATATATTTTACAAAAATTAGTGACATGGGTACACTGAATAACATACACAGCTCAGCAGATATACAGGTTAGCCATATAACAGTGCAATCAAGGATGTGTTGAAGTCAGTTCAATCCATGTGACCATACATTTATCTGGCGACATAGTGATAAGCAGGAAAAATTGGCTGTGGGTCTCCGGGACTTCTCGGCCATATTCGCTGGTTCCACATGATCTCAGCGGACCTAGTCCAACCACTACCACACAAGAACTACATTTCCTTGCGGAATAGTGGAAAAGGCGTAAAGCGGATGTGTAAAAAATGGCGCCGAACGAAGAAGTGGTTCAGTAGATGTAAACAACTGTGAGTTTTGGCGGAAAGGTTCATCTAGGTAGGTATTTTCAGCTGATTTATATGTTTTCCATTAACAGCCGTATGGTTGATCTCATCGCATAGGAAAATACAGCCATCCACTGCATTGGTTTTGAAATTTCAATCATTCTTGTGCGAGTTGTTGGTACGAATTTCACTTATTTGACATTACATGAGGGAGGCTCCATTGGGGGTGGGGAACCTACGTTTACGTGCAATGTTGGAATTATAATATTTTTCATGTACATTGTGTGATAGGGATATGAATTATTTCCTCATATATGCTAGATGAAGTACAAACCAAGTTTTGGGTATACAGCTACATGTAGTGTCTGTCTTAAAATAACAACAGAATTGAACTGAAGTGAAAAGTGAAAAGTGAAAAGAGTGGCAAAGCACAATGTTTAAAAGGAACCCATGCTGTTTTCAATTGAGTGAGAATGGGAGGGGGAGTGGTTGGAAGACTCTTTGGAGCTCGCATTAAATGCTACTGTTACATGAATAATTAACTCCAAACTGCAGCTTTAAAACTGGTGTGTAATTATTGTTACAAGCCGTAGCCAATAAGTAAATAGTGATATATTTTACAAAAATTAGTGGCATGAGTACACTGAATAACATACACAGCTCAGCAGATATACAGGTTAGCCATATAACAGTGCAATCAAGGATGTGTTGAAGTCAGTTCAATCCATGTGACCATACATTTATCTGGCGACATAGTGATAACCAGGAAAAATGGGTAGACCAAAGGCCCGCAAAAGGGCCCTTTGGCTCAAGAGGTGGGAATTTCTCAAGTAAAACTAGTAATTTGAGAAATGTAGAGTATACCAAATGTGATGAGGTAGAAGACATCACTTTGAGGTATGGTATTTACACCCATGAACTGGAAAATTGCTGAACGACTTCACCAAATACAGATAGGTTCCCAGAAATGTAAAAAACGGGAAATACAGATTATCAAGACCAGATATTATTTGCCTTATCCTTGACCCCTACTTATTCCAAACACTCAATCTTGCCGCACCCTGATTATGAGCTACTGCATAAAATTATTCCCTTTATCTTCATTTAAATTGCCATCTGAGAACATATATATATATATCATTGTCCATTTGAAACTAGAAACTGGCTCGATCTGAAAGATATATATATATATAGGGAATGGGCATTGATATATTATTTCTCTTGATGTGATCATTTCCTTGGGTATTTCAGACTGACTAAACTCCTGGCTGGGACCCTCACAATTGTTAAGTAGTACCAACAAGATGGCTGATTTTGGAATTTGATCGAGTGGGGACTGTATTGAAATTGCTTGGTGTTGTCATATACCTGTGATTTTAATGAAGTGAAATAGTGTTTGTTGTAGACAGATAATCAAGTTTTGTATTTATTCTAATTTTAGACATTGACATGCTGATTGTGGACACTTCTGCTGACAGTGGCTGAATCTATTGTTTCTGTGAGTACTTAATTGTGTTAATAGGCCTACAGTTGCTTGCCAGAAATGTCATATTTGCGTTGTGCAGTTGACAAGGAAACTTTTGATGTATCATTCCCATAGATCTGTTCTATTTACACCAAATAAGAGGCATTTCCAGTAAAAATCATTTTCAGGTTAGCCAACGTATATCACCCCCTTAATGGAAAGAGCCTACTCTTTCTGCAAATATATAGTTCTATGGAGGTTCTCCCAAAACACGGTTACTGTTTAGCATATGAATCAGCCTACTGTTTAATTTCAGATGCCTTGGCTGTACTGTGGACTACTATCTGACGACGCTGGCATAACGACGCTCTCTGACGTAACATCAGGCAATGTCTTTCCTGTTCTGTTTTGTTTGAATGAATGAATGAATGAATATTTATTCACCATATAGTTAAACATATACAGGGTATTAGACATTAACATAAATATGGCGGGAATAGAACCTCAAAGGGCTTGTTGTATCCCAGAAGACAATACATATACAAATAGTAATACCGCTCGTCATGAACCATAAAAATCAGCTATGCTCGATAATTATAGATATACAAATATGTAGATATGGAGGTGATTATACCAGGGAAGCCTTTAATTCTGGTGACAAAAATCAGGACTGTGTGGAGTAGATTATGAAATCAAACATTTTTTAGATAAAATATAATTGTCTCAAAGATAATACTAAAATCGGGGAAACTATCTGATATGCTAAGTCAGTGCAGGCGAACAAGATAGGATTTTAATCGACATTTAAAGAGAGATTGTGACGGAATCGACTTCAACGCAAGAGGTAAAGCGTTCCAAATACGTGGGCTTTCGTTTTTGTCCAATAGTATGAAAGATTCGATTGCACTCTCGGCCTATATAGGTTAAGATTGGCTTGTCTGGTTGGATAGCAGTGAACTTCAGAAAGTTTTGTAAAGTAATTTGAAAATTTTATCGGAATAGAAGATGCATTGTAAAGAAACCTGTGAGTGAATAATACAATAAGATAGCAGTTTATTTGACGCAGAGGCAGGATGTTTAATTGTTCTAGAAGAGGACTGGAGTGAGCGTATTTACTACTGCATGTGATAATGCGAACAAGTCTCTTTTGTAATTTGACGAGTGGTATCAAATGAGTTGGGTATGTGTTTCCCCAAACCAGATTGCAATAGGGTACATAGGAATAGAACAACGAATAGTACAACATAATCAAGGTTTTTCTGTTGAGGCAATTTCTTATATTATTAATAACACCAATATTTCTAGATATTTTAGAAGTGAGTTCGTCGATATGTGTTTGCCAAGTCAGTTTATCATTGAAATGAACTTGAAAGGAATTTGAAACTAGAAACTGGCTCGATCTCGGTCCCGAATAGTGATATCTGCGGAGTATTTATATTACGAGATCTGTTTGGTTTAAAGAACATGAATTTAGTTTTTTTTCACATTTAATGAGAGTTTATTGCTGGAGAGCCAATCATGAAGCTTTTCGAGTCCACTTGACATAATCTCAGCCAGCCTACTTGGATCTTTATCTGAGAGAGAAACGCTGGTGTCGTCTGCAAAAAGATTTATGTCTAAAATAGTTGTTGCTTTGGTGATGTCGTTTATGTATATTAAGAATAAAATAGGATCTAGTATTGACCCCTGAGGCACGTCAGTGTCGATAGGATTAAACGACGATATTGTTCCGTTATATGATACACAATGGGATCGCGAAGATAGATAGCTTTGAAACCAGCTATTAGTGGTGCCACGAAAACCGTAATACTCTAGTTTGTGCAAAAGGATATCATGATTGACGGTGTCAAAGGCTTTAGATAGATCTAGGAAGGTAGAGATACTAAACTGTTTTCTTTCTTTGGCAGCGATAAGTTTGTCATATAGAGAAAGCACAGGAAGAAAGGTAGAGTGATTCGCACGGAAACCAAACTGATTTGGGGATATAATCATTTCTGATTCAAGAAAAGCTACCATCCTTTTAACTGCAAGTTTTTCAAATATTTTGCTAAAGCAGGGAAGGACAGAAATAGGTCTATAGTTTTCAGCCAATGCTTTGTTGCCGGACTTAAACACAAGGGAAACTTTGGCAAGCTTAAGTGTCGCGGGAAAAATTCCCGTTTGGAGGGATAGATTGATGATATGGGAGATGGGAGTAGACAGTAAGCTGGATATAGGCTTTATCAGGGATAATCGAATGTCGTCAATACCAGGAGATCCATTTTTGAGAGCAGATATCACCTCATCAACTTCGGACAACATACACAGTTCAAAAACGAAGTCCTTATTGTACGTTTGATCTAAGTATTTTTTGAAATCGTTTTGAGTGGGTGGAATTTTAGAAGCCAGATTGGAAGCAATGGAAGTAAAGTAGTTATTGAATTTAGTGGCAATCTCGGTTGGGTCTGTTATGTCCGTGTCATTGAAATTGAATACAGACGAGAGGGTGTTTGTTTTATTGCGGCCTAAGAGCCCGTTTATGACTTTCCAGGTTCCTCTAATATCATTAAAAGATTCATTGAATTTTCTCTCATAGTATTTGTTTTTAGCTAGTTTTAGTATATGATTCAGTTTATTTCTGTATAGTTTATATTCTTGGGTTGTAACAATGTCCTTTTTCGAAATATGTAACCTATATAGTCTGTTCTTTTCTGGGATTGATCGGAGTAAACATGGGCTGATCCATGGTTTGAGAATTTTAACTTTCGGAATCTTTTTAGTTATCACTGGAAAACAATCGTTGTAGAGAGCATGGAAAGTGTTCGAGAAGCTGATCATAGCACTATCTGTATCATTAGCATCTGTGACTTGTTGCCAGTCTGTCATTTTGAGCTTTTCTTCAAACAGTGATTTTTGTATTGGATTTGTTTTGCGAGAATTCAGTATGTTCTTTGAGTATAATGATACAGATGGGAGACAGTTATTGATGTGAAATATGGGAAAATGATCAGATATGTCAGAGAGTATTATACCAGAACCAAGATCATCTTCATAAAAATTGGTGAATATGTTATCAATTAAAGTAGCTGAATGGGCCCGGACTCTAGTGGGTTTCGTAATTTTGGGGTAAAAATAAAATGATTTCATAATATCTAAAAATTGTTTAGAGGGACCATGGCAACTTGTTTTGAAGAGATCGATGTTAAAATCGCCCATTAAAATGCATTTTTTATTTTCCGGCTTAAGTTTGTTGAGGATTGATAGTAAGCTGGAGTTAAAATTCTTTACATTTTTACCTGGTGGGCGATAGATCAATCCAATTATATATTTATTTGTGCTGTTGGAAACCTCAACAAATAGCCATTCATGTTGATTTTTGTTCGTCTATAAAGGAAATGTCATCACGTATTTTATACAGTTAGTAAATTCGTCCTTTATGTAAAGAACAATTCCACCGCCTTTTTCGGTATCTCTCGAAAGTGGGAAAGGTTGATAACCTGGAATAGTGTATAAGTTTTCGGTTGCGCGATCGAGCCAGCTTTCAGATATTCCTATAAATGAAAAATTGAAATTCGTATTGTAGATAAGCACAAGGACTTCAGTGAAGTGTTTCTTTAGGCTTCTTGCATTAATATGTAAAGTGGAGACTGATTTTTGATCTGAAATAAGATTATCTTCCACGAAAGAGTTAAATTGATCTTCGAAATAATAATTAGACTGATGTGAGCTTATTGTATTCCAATGACAGAGCTCGTCTTCTGTATCGTCGGTCAGATAAGAATTTTCTGTACAATTAAGCTCTAAGGGGTTAAAACACATATATTCAAAACCATCAAGAAGCCTATCTTCGAGAGTGCAATCAAGGTCGAAGTTTACATTATAAAATGGCAGTTCTCTGAGTAGATTCCCCATTGATAGGTGATATAGTCAGTATGAGCAGTTGATATATTACGGACATCCCAGTTCATCATATAGGAAAGTGATTGTCTCAATTACTTCCTTTTTCCACCAATTTGTCAGCTTTACACTCAATTGTTATTTAATACGTATTTTCAAAATGAATGTATTAGCTCTTAAAAGTGTAACTGTGGTACTTGTGTAAGTGTATAATAATAATAAGAAAAGTCAATACAGTTTTCTCCAACATTGCACTCGTACTCTCGGTGGCATTAATAACATTACAATTATAGAAATAGACTAACTTCTGGGCTATACTCCA
Organism: Hanleya hanleyi; assembly: GCA_036873755.1. Classification (NCBI taxonomy): domain Eukaryota; kingdom Metazoa; phylum Mollusca; class Polyplacophora; order Lepidopleurida; family Hanleyidae; genus Hanleya; species Hanleya hanleyi. Next base: position 30,087 of record JAVTVY010029702.1, on the reverse strand, counting down.
CTTAAACATATTTACGCGGAGTATAGCTCCGAAGTTTGTTTATTTCCATGATCGATGAACCCACGTATGCGTCTAAAACAGTATAACATTAAAATTGTTAAAATTAACGTCGTAAAACAAGGATTAGGGTATTAATCCTATAATATAGAACACTATCTTGAATGTGACGTGAACCTAAGAAATAATGTTTTGTAGGTGAGCTCAGTGGTTATTTTACGCGCGGTTAGTTTGTTAAAGTTTATATCTTAGGGCAAATCTTCCCAAGCTAACATGTGCGTAAAATAACGATTGAGCACTCCTATGAGGACATTATTTCTATTCTATTGCATGAGTCAAATTGATTATCAACAAAGATTATAATGAAAGGTTGAAAAAATATGGTAAACTTTGACATCCTTTCTCACCTTTGTCGACAAAACTCGTCCACTGATATTTGCACGATGCACCCGTCTTGTTTGGCATCGTGCCAATATCGGTGGATGAGTTTATGTGGTCCTTCAAATGAGGAATGATTCTGTCAGCTGAGTCAGGTTTTGTGGAGCATACGTCGATATAGGTCTATTTGTGTCGCTTTGTTCATCAATTTCACGATGGAAACATCAGATAAACTTGAGAAACTCCATCTTGTGATTTATTGCCTATTTCGATTGTGACTTGCATGAAAGCAGACGTCCATTTCCCCACCCGACCTGTGAAATAGAATCTCCCTTGACACATGTACATTTCACACAACTGTGCTAAAACACTCAATAAATGCACAATTAGCAAATTGTTATAGACATAAATGTTATAGAATTGCAACTATACCACGGTTACACTTTAAGTCTGGTACCCAGCTTTACTGAATGACATTGAAATATCTTGTGATCTGCATTTTATGTTCGTCGACTGATTCAGCAAAGGGGATTTACTAGAATTACATGTTAAAGTTGGAACTGTGTTATTGAAGTTGGAGTCTACTTTCATTCTGCGTTGATTGAGTGGCGCAAGGGTTACATGCTAGCACCCGAAAACTGTGTGAATGATCTGTAACTCTGCAAGTCTGTATTGCTGATAAACAACTTTTGTTAATGTTTTTTTTAATACAAATTAGCAACAACTTGAAGCATATTATCTGTCGAGTATCGAGTAATAAATAACAAGTAAACAAGAGCAAAATGTGTTCAAAAATTATGTTTTTATTTTATTTTAGACTTATTTAGAACACATTCCATATAGAAAACGTTGGCTTAAGTTTCCTGGCTGCTAACCAAAGTTGGAGAATGTCCAAAACTTGCGGTCTACCGGTGAAGTCACAGTTTATCCTCCATATTGATTGCAGATTTTTCCGAATAATTCTAAAAAATAAACAAAGAAAATAACGTTAGTTAACACATACAAGAAACACACAATAAATCTACCGGTTCACTTGAACCGTTATATACTAAAGCGAACTTTAATATTAGATACTTAGAGAAAACGTTCTATTGTAGAGATCGTTTGTTGATATTTTATACCGATACAATAACAGGCAGTGGATCTCAACTTTCTCATGAGCTGGAAAATTTACCACACGACGTCGGGCATTACAGGTTACTTTTCTCTGTGTATTCTTGCATTGACCATGGTTCCCAATGTTGAGGCGTTTACTCTATCAGGCGCCCTCAATGCTCATCCATTAACATCAGATGAGTTACTTATTTGAGCTGATAGGTCATCACAGCTCATAAACTGGGTTATCTAATTCCGCTTAAGCCTGGGCTAGAAACCATGAGGTTACTTCATATTTTCCACATGAACAGCCCCAATAAAAGCGCGGCTGCGATACCAAATCTATGTCCTAGAATCCTCCCTATTCTAGACGGAAGGTGAGGGACGGTGAGATGCTTTCCTGTGGAGTAATTTGGTTGCTTTTTAGTTGCCAGACGTTATCTTTTCTCACATCGTACATATCTCACCAAGTGTCCATAGATAATGTCATTTGACGAAATCAACTTATGCTTTTTGCACGTTAATATCAAAAAGTTCGTTTCAAACGTGTTGTTAGAACCCCGAATGTAACTACCTAGACAGTCTACTTTGAGAGATGCGAGTTAAAGGCGACAGAATTGATAGTTATTAAAATTTTACATCGCAGTGGTAGAGTGAGGTAATTGCGTATATCGATCTGCAGGCAACCTTCTGTGTGTTGTACACTGTACATTTGGCGTTCAGAAATAATAAACTCATGCAGTTACTTTGAAAGGTCTCGATTGCGATTGTGCAAAATGGCAAACAACTATAAAATGGTCGTTAATGCTGGTGTAATCAGCAAACGGGCCCTACCAAACTTTCTGCGCTATCTCCGGAAAAAAAATGAGGGCTGACACTCCGTGAATTTATAGCTTAATATATTGGGGTCATTTTGAGCCTATTTGCATAACCCCCCGAGGAGAGGATCATGGGTAAATTCAAGATGGCGGCCACATGGGGTACCAGTTTTCATCATTTTTCTTAAAATTTTCTGCTTTAAGAAGTTGGCAAAAACTAACTTATTTCACATCACATTAATATTTACTAATTTATTATGCACTTTTTGCGGAGAAATTGCATAAATAAAAAAATTCGAAATATCTGACCGAAAAATCGATCAAAAAATGCTGTTTTTGAACATGGCGTCACTGTGACGTCATTAACACGACCATCTTGGATTTTTTCTGGTAGAGCTTGACCCAAGGGTATAGTATGGTAAGTTTCAATTCCCTAGCTCAAGGGTTAAGAAAAATAGTTAGAAGAGGGGGCATTTCGCCCCAGGCCTGGACAGGTCCCAAAAACCTCAGGCCATGTAGGGTTAAGCATGAAGCAAAAATGAGTAAGTGAGATTGACAGAAGCACATGTACAGCTATACTTACCATTTAGTTGTCTGGTGACACTGTTACTGTTCGTCTGAACTCCTGTCACCTTCCACTGGAACCACCATGAACATGCCCTCTTCTCCCTCTGGGGTGACTCACCGGCGCCTCGTAAATCCTTCAATAAAGCAGAGGAATGATAACCCCTTATCTTTCCTTGATTGTGACGTCATGTCAGACCAGCCGGCCGGAGGCTGAACGTTACAAGTATCGACAGTTGGTCTGATGTGACGCCACAAACCAGCGTCAAACAAGGGTAGACAAGCGATGCAAATCGGCCGGGCTTGAGATACCAACTTCGAAGCACTTTTCAAAAGCTACCAGGAGACCAAATACTTCAAATAAAACCAAACGAAGTAGTTAGGCTAATATTTCCATCATTGAATGTACCATGAAGAACATAAAAAGGAAAGTATGAAAACCTTAGCATTTCACCTTTAACACATCAGTTTACAGTGTACATGGTGACGGATGCATGTGCTAGTGATCTTTCAATAGCATCCAACCTAAATGAAGCAGTGACATTTGTACATGTGTTTGCGGACATGGACGATCTGCTGTCTTGGGTTGTCGAGAGGAGTTTGGCAAGAGTAGCTTACAACCGAAGTGTCCACCGAGATTCGCCGCCACATTCTTCCTTGTAAGTTTTCACCCTTCATTGTAAGAGATCACACTTCATTGGAATACTTCCGCCAGCGACATATTTTCTCATTTAGTTAGGATTCCTGGAAAATGGACAACGTCAAAGTTTCTTTTTGAGCTAAAGGCGAAAACTTGACCAAATACCCGTGGTTTTAGCGCCGAAGCATTGACCCAACGTGACCGGCTCAAAAAGCGGTCAAATTTGGTAGAACATTTTCCATCGTCGGTATATAAAGTCCTTCCTCTTATCTCGGTTAGAATCGATTGTTGTGTAGAAGTAGTCTTGTAGTCTTTTTCAATTTTTTAAACAGACTGAATTCAATCACGAAATATCTTTGAGATAAGAGTTGCATATACCTGAGATTGGGCCTACCATGTCTTCTGGTGCAATCTAGTAGTTAAGTATTTTCCCAAGACGTTTTCGTGTGAATTAAATAACAATGAATTAAATTAAAGCGACATTTTGTACAGGGAACATGACGTTTCATTATTAAACAAATCTTTGTAACTATACAATTATTTCTGTTTCAGAATGCTTTCTCCAATCGTTCCCAAGATATGCAGTGTATCCCATTGTTCATATGAATGCAATTTAAGTCTTAAACTCGCTGTTCATTCAACTCCTGCTCGCTGCTCATTCAGGTCTCGAGTCTACCTCCGGTGGATCTCGTCTAATTTGATCTGTTTAACCTGGCTTTTCATCTCACGCCGATCTCCATGACAACAGAAGTTATACTGCTGACATAGACTGGTCGGAGAAAAGGCTTTATACTCTGCCTGCAAGGAGTTTAACATGGAAGCCAATATGGATTCCTATCAGTGATGGGCGAGATCATTATAGCCTGCATATACTACGAGCCTGTGCTCAGTGATTCAAAGTACTGGCTTAATTAATCAATCGCAGGGCCGCGTCTACCCACCATGAAGAATCTGAAGATTAGTGAAAGCGTTGACGGTTGATGTCATCAAACAGTGACGAGATCAGATCACAAGATCAGATCAGTACGCTGAACCAGCAACCAGACTGAGATGGATCGGTTTGCAAAGACCTGGGAACGCGATCACATATTGCCACCGATGCGCATCATCAAACTTTAACAACAACAACAACAACAACAACAACATCAACTGTGCTTTCTGTAAATTATTGACTATCTTGTTTGACCTATTCATGGATGTCGGTGTCAATAGCACTGTCTAGATATTTTCTCCCCCACCCAACTAATTAAACGGACCACAAACTGTGAAATAATTTCAAACAGAGACAATATATGGCACTTCATCCAGCAGTAATTTGGACCTACCCTGACAGCGTCGAATAGTTTACGGTCATCATCGCCACCATTGTCATCTCCTTCTCCTTCACCTTCCACATAACTTTCTTCAATACAGTACGACACTGCCAACAGACCAACCAGAAAGGCTAACATCAACGTCCACTTCATCGTCAGTATCTGAAAGGAAATCAGAGGAAAGTCTACTAAGTATGCCTCACGTTAGAAAAAATAAGAAAAAAAGAGAAAATGACCTAGAGAAACGAAAGAATCAAAAGAAAGAGTGATAGAATAGAGTAATAGAATAGACTATGAATTAGCTAGGCGATGCTATTGGAAAACAGTGATTATTATTATTAATTATGAAAATACTATATGCATATTTACCAGAACAAAGGCACAATAGGCGGGTTGAAGGGCAAAACAATGGGTCTCAAGAAAAGTCAACATTAGATGATAGAGAAGAAGTATTTGATAATCGAAAAATCCTACATAAATCAAAATTATTTTATAAAATGTTATAAATCACAAGATAATAGATCAGATAAACGGAGAGAAATAAGGAATACTTTGGAAAAACTAGACATACCGGCGATTAGCACAGATGAATCTTTTGAATTAGAGAGCATAATATTATACACTGAGCTTGAGAAAGCATTGGATAATGCAATGAAACGGTAGAAGTCCATGCTTTGGGGGTTTTCCAGTCGAAAATTATAAAAATGTTGGAGAAAGTTGGGATAGTTACTTCTACGGTTAATCAATTTAGCCTACTCAAAACGAGAATTATCTATAGATCTAGGTTTGTTAACCTGTCTACCCAAACCCGGCAAACCGCCATAACTATAACCATTTTAAACGCAACATATGACCTGGCATCTTCATGTATTGCAAATTCACTCAGATTAGTTCCTAAAAGCTTATTCCCGAGGATCTGAGCGATTTGTCCCAGGCATGCATATGGAAGAGAATGTACGGTTAGTTAATCTTACGTTCTCCACTAGAAAATCTAGACATCCCATGATAACTGTTACTTGGTCTCGACAAAACTTGAAAAGATTACAAATTTAAAACGTCAATCAGACATTGAATTCAGACATTTTATGATGATCATTGTGTCGTCCAGAATGGCCATGAGCTCTCTTGGTCATGGTCAACTATTTGCCAGAATTCTCGTGGGTGTGGACAAGGTGACCCGATATCCCCATATTGATGTGCCGAGGTATTGGAATGTTAAGAGCATACACAAACTACATGTAAAATAATAGCATATGAATCTGTTGAATACTAAACTTAATATTTAATTTAAATAATTCAAAAAAGTTAATTACTAGAGAATTCTGATAGGAACTTGCTGGATCTTAATCTCTAACTATATATCACTCAGGCAAGATTGGAAATTGACCTCACCTCAAACTTTGATTTTCGCCAAAGATGGAGTGAATTTCACTCAAGTTTGAGTGAATTTCGTTCACTTGAGTAAATTATCAACTCAAATTTGTTATTAATTCCACTAAAATTCTAGTGAATTGCACTCAAGTTTTCTAAGAGAGTATGATACTGTATCAAGTTTCAACCTCAATCCAACCTAGATCAAAGAAAAAAAGCAATAAGATGTAGCCCTTCGTGACACTTCTCCACCATGCTGACATTGTCGACCGCCAGTTCATGATACCAATTCTGGTGAAATGTCGGTCAGTTTTGATAAATGTTTCTATCATTATAATCCACGAATGTTATCCAGTTATAATTTCACATTGCACATTTGGATTTACATCAAAGAAAACGAAACACAAACAATTCAGGCAGTTGTGGGCAATCGGTATTGTATATCGACTGGGTACTACTATGCTTCATTCTATAACCTTTGTGTTATCTTGAGTTGATTTTGAAAAATAATTTACCTCTACCCCTCTCCCCCCAGTACATTGTGCTAATGTTAAAGGAACATCTTCATATTCTACATCTACCATTTCATCTACGCTCATATTACCATGATCGTACATGGTCAGAAGAAAAGTTATGGGTCATTCATTTTTATCAAAATGCCCCGTTTGACCCTGCTTCACACACGTCAATGTCAGGAAACAGCCCACTTAGTGAAGTGAACCCTCTAAAATTGGAACTCCAACCTGCACTGTTTATGTTATTATCAACTAATTACTCTCATTAACGTCAGATAAAACCTTGTCCAATTAATTATCATAGCTATAATGCAACAATTGATATAATTAAATGTACGAGTATTTTAACGTCAGTAATCGTATCATTTCCCCCAATCCTTTCTGTGAGCTATCATATTTGACCTTCTTGGTTCACAAACGTATTTCATATCTTGTTTTCCACGATGACGAATTATATAAAGCATATTTTTGCGATAATTCCAACAATATCGGGAGGCTAAATTAGTTGACGACGGGTTCGGAGAGCATTTTCGTCACGGCCCATGATATGTATTGACGGCCCACCTCGCATATGGTGCAAAATATTCGACTACACACCGTGTTACACACATTTCACATACCTGTATATTTTTGTGAAACAATAAAATCGCTTCAGTCAAAGTACCTACACATCATATGTACAACGAAACAGGGGAATGAAAAAATACCTGAAAGTCTCCATGTCTATCTAGATATTATTATTCTAGAAGAATAATTAACTGATTGCATTGGTATGCTTTACAGGATCCAGGTCAGCTGTCCGCATTCTGGGTTTATTCACCGGAGTATCGTGTGGTATTAATATCACAGAAAAAAAATAGTCAGAAATCAGTAATGAGGCCATGATTATCCATATCGGTGAGGACAATTGGTGATAAGGCCATTTCTTCGCCATTTATTGACGATGGGGCCTGGTCATCACCAATAAATGGCGTCGAGCAATGCGTATAGATTTGAGGTCATCGCCATCTATTGGCGACGGGGCCTGTTCATCTCCAATAAATGGCGATGATACTCGTCACCATTTATTATACCCCCCGTACACGTAGTGTAGGGGGCGTATACTGGTTTCAGCTTGTCCGTCCGTCCGTCTGTCCCTCCATCTGCCCGTCTGTCCGTCCGTCCGTCCGTCCGTAACATTTCGTTTCCGGAGCATAATTTGACAACCGTTAATTGGATTTCTCTGAAATTTGGTATGCAGCTACTATACCATGAGACCTCGCTTGGGATTGCGTTTGGCACATGTGCGTCTACAGGTTGCGCCACCTATTGTCTGTCCGTAACAATTCGTTTCCGGAGCATAACTTGACAACCGCTACTTGGATTTCTCTCAAATTTGGTATGCAGCTACCATGCCATGAGACCTCGCTTGGGATTGCGTTTGGCGCATGTGCGTCTACAGGTGGCACCACCTATTGTCAGTCCGTAACATTTCGTTTCCGGAGCATAACTTGACAACCGCTACTTGGATTCCTCTCAAATTTGGTATGCAGCTACCATGCTATGAGACCTCGCTTGTGATTGCGTTTGGCGCATGTGTGTCTACAGGTGGCGCCACCTAGGGTCAAAACTTTCTCCTGTCGGTCCGTAACATTTAGTTTCCGGAGGATAACTTGACAACAGCTAATTGGATTCTTTTCAAATATTGTATGTAGCTACCATACCATGAGACCTCACTTGGGATTGGGTTTGGCGCATGTGCGTCTACAGGTGGCGCCACCTATGGGCAGAATTTTCTCAGTTGGTCCGTAACATTTAGTTTCCGGAGCATAACTTGACAACCACTACTTGGATTCCTCTCAAATTTGGTATGCAGCTATCATACCATGAGACCTCGCTTGGGATTGCATTTGGCGCATGTGCGTCTACAGGTGGCACTACCTAGGGTCAAAACTTTCTATTGTCGGTCCATAACATTTCGTTTCCGAAGCATAACTTGACAACAGCTAATTGGATTCTTCTCAAATTTTGTTTGTACCTACCATACCATGAGACCTCGCTTGGGATTGCGTTTGGCGTGTGTGCGTCTACAGGTGGCGCCACCTATGGGCAGAATTTTCTCATTTGGTCCGTAACATTTTGTTTCTGGAGCATAACTTGACAACCGCTGATTATATTCTTAAATATTGTATGTACATGTAGCTACCATACCATGAGACCTCGCTCGGGATGGCGCATATGCATCTACAGGTGGCGCCACCTGGGGGCAAAATTTTCTTTGTTGATCCATAACACTTCGTGTCCGGAGCATAACATGCCTAGACAATCCGTTAACCGCAGTTGCGACCGAGCGAGGTTTCATTGTCAACTGGTTACATACCGTGCCGCCACCAAATGCAATCTAAATGAACTTACCCGTAAACTACTATAACATGTATACTTATATTCCACTACAAATATTCGTCAATTTCTGTCAAATGTGCATCCGGGGGTATCTTGTAAGCATGCTTACTGATCATTTCCACCGCCACCCGATGCAATCCCATTCAACTTACTCGTGAAACGTTAACCACCAACATGTATCTATGCCTTACGGGGGGGTATCTTGTAAGCAGCCTTACAGATCATTTTGATCAAATGTGTGCATCCCTCAGACTATGATCTAGTTGATGATACTGTTTTTCGCCTTTTTTGATGATATGTATCACCATTATTTTAACTGTGTAGTACCAATGATAGCTTTGTGGACGAGTGAGTACATCTATATAGATATATTTCCTTACGTTTGCGATGATGAAGTCATGTCCATCAAGGCTCTACAGATAAAAACAATGGAGTCCCCGACTATTCTCTTGATGCTGTCGGAAAGCAAACCCAGCGACACACAAGTATTCAATAGTTCACCTACTGATAAAGAACTTCTGCTCCTCTGACTTTATCGATGGTAAAATTACTGAAAAACGGGTCGAGTTTCTGTGCGCCAAGTATAAGATTGAGTAGTGTGCATTCATGTGAAAACCATGAACATATTTATAACACCTCAATAAGTAACCAATTCTGCTTATATCATTCGCAGTTGTCTTTCAAGTTAGATACTTCATCAACGTTCCGTCATTTCCCTTCACCTAAAAATAGTGAGTGGGATAAATCCTTCAAACCGTAAACGCAGGAGTTGTCATGCCAATCAAGACATGAAATCAAATCAAATCGAAAATACATGAGTTTGACAATAACGTGCAGCGAGGGGTTTTTTGATCTCCAAATATGGCAAGCGGTGGTTGTACTGCTTTTTAAATGGGAAATGATCATATCCTTCGAGTAGCCAATCAAGTAACTACCTGTGATCATCCGTTGTTTCAATTCTGAAGAGATCCAACAGAGGTACTTCTTCTAAAATATGGACCAGGTAATATTTATAGAGGTATGTCATCACCAAATCATGCTTAGCCAAGTTTTCATACGAACGAAGACATGTAAACCGGAGATGATGTGTGATACTCGTCCAAGGCAACACGTACAGTGTTCGAAGATGACATTCCAGGGTGTTTGAACAAGCAGTCAAAGAGCGATCGAGATAATTTTCATTTTGTCCGAGGCAGAAATCATGATAATATTCTGCCGTCACCCGACTAACTCACATGCTACCGTACTAATTCAAAATGTGAAATTCTAAAGTCTGCATGTCCATGTCAATTGACGAAGATCATTGACGCCATATACAGTAATAACAGGCGGTCCGTGAGTGCGTCGCTTATATCCCTTGCCCAGTCAAATTGCCGAGTAATAAACCGCACACATCTCTATGATCATACAAGGCATTATAGACCTTTGTGCTAGTGAACACGAATACATTATGACGTTTACCTATGTGATTTAGCACCGATGCACGACACTGCAGTACTGTAGTTTGATATGGAGAGAATAACAAAGTTGGTTCAAGCGTGATATATTATCACTATCACAGAGTAAGTGTCGTTATTTTGTAGAGTTCAATTTGTTATATACGCGACAAAAAATAAAATGTATGCAGATTTAACTATTGATTTTTGACAAACTCCAAAGTAGACGACTAATTAGAACAGACTTTAGAACAGAATTCAAACGCCAGTGTGATAGTGCTGAAAAGATGAACACATCTAGTGTGATAAGTCTTATCTTACCTTCTGGATGACACACGTCAGCGCTAACAGTCCACTAAACCAGCTCTTACTAGCACCGATAAGAAACTGCAGAGTTCACCGAAAACAGTTGGCATTATAAAGGCTTTGGGTAATTAGCTCTGCATTTATCCTACAATTAATTCACTTCTAATGAAATAATGAAACCACGGTTGGATCATCACTAATTTGTCGGAATTATTGTCAGCCGTCATACTGCGTGGGAAAGTTTATTAGTTTTTGGTAGGTCTGCTATTGACTTTACCAGAATATCAGGTTATTATAATTCTCGCCAGAATTCAATTCTAGAGGATTTTTCTCACACGAATTTGTGTACGAGTTTTAACGAGTATATATAGTGCCGACTTTACAAACGAGTGTGGGGAAATCGTCTAGAATTAACGATCATGTCCTTATACAAAGATTCCCTTTTTACCACCCATCAGTAAGGCAACCGCGCAAGAATACGTGTAAAATGTAGTGTCAGAGTCGAAAAACTGACCAAATTACCAGCGTCTGGTCCGTCATTCATATTCCAGCCGTCGTCCATTGCAGAATAACCGCACCAAATTAAAAAAGACAATCATAGTATAGCCAGGCTCCTAACATAGGCTAGCTTTCCGCAAGAGAGAAGCGGTCAACAGTTTTCAATGATGCCAAAAATATCAAATCCATATCGCTGATCAGTATTCTTAATCCATAATATTCGTTGTAAAGTCGTCATCTAGAGAATGATGTATCTCAGTCACGCTTTCATTGTAACTGTTCATATGAGCACCATGAGGATCTTGAAGTACATGGGTTCATACGGCCCATAGCCCCGGGTAAAGCGGAATTAGACACAAGTTACGAAACGTAACGCCATAGATCTTGCACGCTACACTCGTATTTTTCTGTCAGCATGCGATATGTATCGCCAAATTTGAGAAACTTTGAGTGGAGGCGCTTGGTGGTATAGCCCTGTTGTATATGTTTCTGCAACAATGTTTTGTGACGTTGCTTAAAATCGTCACATTTAACAGAGGATCTAGCAAATGCTACTGGGCGAGATATGTATGCGCCTCATGCAGGTCCCACTAGAATATTAGTAGTAGGGAGCCGGGATTTCGAGCATGGTTTTCCAGGGAGGTAACTCTTGGTGCCCTTTTTTCCAGGTTAAAGGTATAGGGGACGCCACATCGCCTTTCACCTCTGTGGCGTCTGTGGCGCCAGAGGGCGCCACCAGCACAAGGTCACGTGGAGGTCAAAAGTAGTTCCGGCAACCTTTAACCTTTGTATTCTTCCGCGGTCTGGTGGGGATGCCGTCACTTCCGCGGACAGAAAGTAGTCCCATTTCAACCAAGTGACTTCCAATGTTAATGTATACGGGGAATGCCTAAAACAGTATGGGAATAGACGTTTTGTGACTGGGGTGGGTCCCTAGTGGACCGAATGGGTCGAGTGAGTTATCAAAGTGAAGCGCTCCTCGATGGCCATTCAGTCATGGGTGCGTGCATGTAAAATTAGGATTTTTTCTCGAAACTATAAAAAGCGAAACACGGACTCTACCCCTAAAATAGGGGGAAACCCCTATCAACTCTAGCCAAAAGGGCTAATATCGGTCCCCGGGCTTATCGGGGCCTGCCTATCAAGTCAATGGGGTGGGTGCATGTAAAATTAGGATTTTTTTCCGAAAATATAAAAAGCGGAACAAGGACTTTACCCCTAAACTAGGGGAAAACCCCTATCAACTCTAGCCAAAAGGGCTAATATCGGTCTCCGGGCTTATCGGGGCCTGCCTATCAAGGCAATGGGGTGGGTGCATGTAAAATTAGGATTTGTCCCCGAAAATATAAAAAGCGGAACACGGACTTTACCCCTAAACAAGGGGAAAACCCCTATCAACCCTAGCCAAAATGGCTAATATCGGTCCTCGGGCTTATCGGGGCCTGCCTATGAAGTCAATGGGGTGGGTGCATGTAAAATTAGGATTTTTTTCCGAAACTATAAAAAGCGGAACACGGACTTTACCCCTAAAATAGGGGAAAACCCCTATCAACCCTAGCCAAAAGGGCTAATATCGGTCCCAGGGCTTATCGGGGTCTGCCTATCAAGTCAATGGGGTGGGTGCATGTAAAATTAGGATTTTTCCCCGAAACTATAAAAAGCGGAACACGGACTTTATCCCTACAATAGGGGTCTGTATTATACAATATAAGGGAAAATGCCTGTATGGGGTATGGGGATGGTCAGCTTTTTTCGTGGGCTTTACTATGGGTTGTGGGGTCTCGTTTTTGTCGTATCGCCAAGAAAATGATAATGGGAAGGGTCCCGGGGCGAATCGGTGAAATTTTTGGGAAAAGTCACCGAGGTCTGTATATAGGCCTATAGGCTGGCTATATGGGGGTATAGGTTCAACCTGGGAAATTCACACACGTTCATTGTGATATGGGTTGCTTGGATTTGTTTTTCACGTCTCGTCATTTAGAACACGATGGGAAGGGTCCCGGAGCGAAACGGTGAATTTTTTGGAAAAGTACCATATAGCCCATATAGCTCCATACTGGCTATGGGGATATAGGTCCATCCTGGGAAATTCACACACGTTCATTGTGATATGGGTTGTGGGGTCTTGTTTTTCTCGTCTCGTCATTTAGAACACGATGGGAAGGGTCCTGGAGCGAAACGGTGAAATTTTTGGAAAAAGCTCACCGAGGCCTGGGTAGGCCCATAGGCTGGCTATGGGGTATAGGTCCAACCTGGGAAATTCACACACGTTCATTGCGATATGGGTTGTTTGGTCTTGTTTTTCACGTCTCGTCATTTAGAACACGATGGGCGGGGTCCCGGAGCGAAGCGGTGAAATTTTTTGGAAAAAGTTCACCGAGGCCTGGGTAGGCCCATAGGGCTATACTGCATGGCTATGGAGGTATAGGTCCATACGGGGTGAACGTTTTGGGGTCTAGGTGAGGGGTCCCGGAGCGAAGCGGTGAAATTTTTGGAAAAAGTTCACCGAGGCCTGGGTAGGCCCATAGGCCTATACTGCATGGCTATGGAGGTATAGGTCCATACGGGGTGAACGTTTTGGGGTCTAGGTGAGCCCCTTATGATCCTATGGTGTCGTATGAGGTTTATTTTGAAGCTCCCGTGGAGTTTGTAATGGATCGATTAATGGTTCGTCCGTGTGCAATAGTCTGCGCATGCGCAGTCTGGCCGTAGTATAGAAAGCAGGCATGTTGGGGGGTATGTGGGTGGTGTGTTTGGGGTAGAGGTGGACCACTATGGGTCCAAATGGGTTGTGGGAGGTGTCAAAGTAAAGCTTGTGTGGGGTAGAGTCAGAATGGCGTGTTTTTGAGTGCAAGTCGCGTCAATCTGCGCATGCGCAGTTGGGTGTAGTAAGTAAAGTGGCCATATTGGGGGTGCGTGGAGGTGTGTTTGGGGTAGAGAGGGCCCATCCTTGGTCCGATTGTGTCGCGGGAGGTGTTATCTTGTAGCTCTCGGGGTGTACATCCCGATTTGGGGATGTTCACGTCATCTGTGACTTCATCGGTGACGTCATCAGTAGGAGTAGTAGCGAAAGTGGGCATTTTGGGGCAGTGAAGGAAGGTATTTGGTGTAGAGATGGACCATCCATATCTGTCACATATTATACCACATCTTTGTTGCGTTATACCACAATCCACGGCGTCCAGTTTCTCCAGCATCGTCTCTAGCGACACTCGGTTAATGATGGTAAACGGTTGGTCAAATACCTGGATGTTCCTGCTCGGGTAAAAGTATCGGACTTGGTCTGTCTCCTTATGCTGCAGCACATAACCAAACGCCAGATTCAATCTGAAGACCGTAGTTTGGTCGTTGAAGATGGCTTCCACGTAGCTACGTAGACGGGCGAGGTCGGTCAGTCAGAAATTGTAGATATCTTGAATAGGGCGATGACGGTTGAAACATTGCCGTATCATGGACCAATGGCGCCGATAGATGTCCCTCACTGGATGGGCGGCCTGTAAGAGATCGCTAGGAACATTTATGGGCTCATCCAGAAAATGTTCGATGTTGTCAGGCGTATGACTCGAAACCGTAACGGTGGGGTCCGGCTGGATATCCAGAACACGATGGGAGGGGTCCCGGAGCGAAGCGGTGAAATTTTTGGAAAAAGTTCACCGAGGCCTGGGTAGGCCCATAGGCCTATACTGCATGGCTATGGAGGTATAGGTCCATACGGGGTGAACGTTTTGGGGTCTAGGTGAGCCCCTTATGATCCTATGGTGTCGTATGAGGTCTTATTTTGAAGCTCCCGTGGAGTTTGTAATGGATCGACTAATGGTTCGTTCGTGTGCAATAGTCTGCGCATGCGCAGTCTGGCCGTAATATAGAAAGCAGGCATGTTGGGGGGTATGTGGGTGGTGTGTTTGGGGTAGAGATGGACCACTATGGGTCCAAATGGGTTGTGGGAGGTGTCAAAGTGAAGCTTGTGTGGGGTAGAGTCAGAATGGCGTGTTTTTAAGTGCAAGTCGCGTCAATCTGCGCATGCGCAGTTGGGTGTAGTAAGTAAAGTGGTGCGTGGAGGTGTGTTTGGGGTAGAGAGGGACCATCCTTGGTCCAATTGTGTCGCGGGAGGTGTTATCTTGTAGCTCTCGGGGTGTACATCCCGATTTGGGGATATTCACGTCATCTGTGACGTCATCGGTGACGTCATCAGTAGGAGTAGTAGCGAAAATGGGCATTTTGGGGCAGTGAAAGAAGGTATTTGGTGTAGAGATGGACCATCCATATCTGTCACATATTATACCACATCTTTGTTGTGTTATACCACATCTGTCCTGCATTATACCATACCTGTCCTATGTTATACAATATCTGTCCTGTATTATACCAAATCTGTCCTGTATTGTACCATATTTGTTCTCTATTATACCATATATATCCTGTATTATACCAAATCTGCCCTGTATTATACAGTATCTGTCCTGTATTATACCAAATCTGTGCTGTATTATACCAAATCTGTGCTGTATTGTACAATATCTGTCCTGTGTTATACCATATCTGTGCTGTATTATACAATATCTGTCCTGTATTATACAATATCTGTCCAGTACTCTGCAATATATGTTCTGTATTATACCAAATCTGTCCTGTATTATATATCTGTCCTGTATTGTACCATATATGTCCTATATTATACCATATCTGCTCTGTATTATACAATATTTCTCCTCTATTATACCATATCTGTGCTGCATTATACCATATCTGTCCTGTATTGTACCATATATGTCCTGTATTATACAATATTTGCCCTCTATTATACCATATCTGTGCTGTATTATACCATATCTGCCCTGAATTATAACATATCTGTGCTGTATTATGCAAAATCTGTCCTGTGTTATACCATATCTGTGCTGTATTATACCAAATCTGTCCTGTTTTGTACCGTATTTGTCCTGTATTATACCAAATCTGTCCTGTTTTGTACCATATTTGTCCTGTATTATACAGTATATGTTCTGTATTATACCAAATCTGTGCTGTATTATACAGTATCTGTCCTGTATTGTACCAAATCTGTGCTGTATTATACAATATATGTTCTGTATTATACCAAATCTGTCCTGTATTATACGGGATATGTCCTGTATTATACCAAATCTGTGCTGTATCATACCATATCTGTTCTGTATTGTACCATATATGTCCTGTATTATACAATATATGTTCTGTATTGTACAATCGGATAGCCGTTGTCGTGAATAACAACAAGTTCAGCAATGTTCATACAGTTTATTATCCCCAATGTTACATCATACCCAGGGTGGGGGAGCCGCCCTGGGCATGTTTGGTATGTTCACAGCAAAACAAATTGAAATATCAAACACCATGTTTTATTATTTAACGCACCGTCACATTAGGTACAAATGTTTACTGAGCTCAAGTCAACGATCAGCATGTAGACATATAGAGTATGTACGGCATGTTATGGTATTCATCAGTGCATGGGTGAAGCATTCAGCCGATGGGGTGGTCGGTCAGCTTGGTAACGAAAAACGTAACATTGGTCACCTTCTCCACTGTCCGCTTGGTGTTGGGGCGTTGTTGTTGGGCCCATTCCAAGGGATCCACGGTGTCCAGTTTCTCCAGCATCGTCTCTAGCGACACTCGGTTAATGATGGTAAACGGTTGGTCAAATACTTGGATGTTCCTGCTCGGGTAAAAGTATCGGACTTGGTCTGTCTCCTTATGCTGCAGCACATAACCAAACGCCAGATTCAATCTGAAGACCGTGGTTTGGTCGTTGAAGATGGCTTCCACGTAGCTACGTAGACGGGCGAGGTCGGTCAGTCGGAAATTGTAGATATCTTGAATAGGACGATGACGGTTGAAACATTGCCGTATCATGGACCAATGGCGCCGATAGATGTCACTCACTGGATGGGCGTCCTGTAAGAGATCGCTAGGAACATTTATGGGCTCATCCAGAAAATGTTCGATGTTGTTAGGCGTATGACTCGAAACCGTAACGGTGGGGTCCGGCTGGATATCCAGGCTCCTCTGAACTGTGGGTATAGGCGGGATCTCCGTCATCGCATCACCAGTGGCGTTCGTCTCCCCGGGCTCATCTTCACTGGGTCTGACCTTCCGCGGCTCCTCTTCAGTGGAAAGTTGTCGCCCAAACCGTAGAGACGGGGCATGAATCAAACGCTGATGCCGTCTTAACTGACTGCGTCGTTTGAGGAGTTGACCACAATCCTTACATTGTTCCGTCGCGCCCTCGTGGAATGAGGTTTCGTGGCACAGTAAAGGATCCTTCCGATTAAATGACCGTGCGCAGGTTATACAAGTATACCGTGCATCGTTGTGGGTGGAGGCCTTGTGGCGGTGCAAGTCGTGCAGACGAGTAAACTGCTTCTGGCAAGTTGTGCAAGTGAACATCTTGGTGGTTGACAGAGTATCTGATGAAACGGCCAGGCCGCTTCCCTTTTATAGCACACTAGCTGGTGATCTATTTTTAGCACACTCAGTTCAACTATCCTCCGTGTCTCTTCGGTCACCTCCGTGTCTTTTCGGTGACGTCCGTGACTCTTCGGGCACCTCCGTGTCTCTTCGGTAACCTCCGTGACATCTTCGGGCACCTCCGTGTCTCTTCGGTAACCTCCGTGACATCTTCGGTCACCTCCGTGTCTCTTCGGGCACCTCCGTGACATCTTCGGTCACCTCCGTGTCTCTTCGGTCACCTCCGTAACTACCCGGCTGTTCGCGTGTAAACCCGGTTGGATCTCCGTGTCTCTTCGGGGACCTCCGTGACATCTTCGGTCACCTCCGTGTCTCTTCGGTGACCTCCGTGACATCTTCTGTCATCTCCGTGTCTCTTCGGTTACCTCCGTACCGTCAACGATCAGCATGTAGACATATAGAGTATGTACGGCATGTTATGGTATTCATCAGTGCAGGAGTGACGCATTCAGCCGATGGGGGTGGATGGTCAGCTTCGTAACGAAAAACGTAACATTTTTCACCCTCTCTACGACCCATTGTGTGTTGGGGCGTTGTTGTTGGGCCCATTCCAAGGGATCCACGGTGTCCAGTTTCTCCAGCATCGCCTCTAGCGACGCCCGGTTAATGATGGTAAACGGTTGGTCAAATACCCGGATGTTACTGCTCGGGTAAAAATATCGGGCTTGGTCTGTGTCCTTATGCTGTAGCACATATCCAAACACCAGATTCAACTTGAAGGCCGTAGTTTGATCGTTGAAGATGGCTTCCACGTAGCTGCGTAGACGGGCGGGGTCGGTCAGTCGGAAATTGTATATATCTTGAATAGGGCGATGACGGTAGAAACAGTGCCGGATCATGGGCCAATGGCGCCGATAGATGTCACTCATTGGATGGTCTCCGTGTAACAGTTCAATAGGAACATTTATGGGTTCGTCCACGAAGTGTACTTTGCCCTCCACGTCGTACAAAATCTGGCCCAAGGTCTTGTCGTCGGAATTTGACTGTTGAATTAGGGCGACATCATGATCGGCCCTCGTGGAACCACCACCACCACCACTGGGCGAGGTCCGCCATCTTCAGTCCGTGTCTTTTCGGTGACGGAGTGTGAGCACATGTTAGCACATGTACTGACCTGTCTGTGGGGTTTTTCCCACAATGTCGTTCTCTTCCGAGTTCCTTCCGTCACTTCTCGAAAAGACACGGAGGTGGCCGAAGAGACACGGAGGTGCCCGGAGATGTCACGGAGGTCACCAAAGATGTCAAGGAGGTGCCCGAAGAGACACGGAGGTCACCGAAGATGTCACGGAGATCACCGAAGAGACACGGAGGTACCCGAACATGATACCAGCTAGCGTGCTATAAAAGGGAAGCGGCCTGGCCGTTTCATCAGACACTCTGTCAACCACCAAGATGTTCACTTGTACTACGTGCTCGAAATCATTCACTCGTCTGCACGACTTACGCCGCCATGAGCCTACCAAGCCCGAAGGAACCGCCCGGTATAGCTGTACGATATGTACACTGTCGTTTCAGCGCCCGGATCATTTACAGCGCCACACACGTGCACGCCATGAAGTACCCAAGCTTCCATGCGAAGAATGTGGTCGGTTTTTCAAACTGACCAGTCAGTTGCTGCGACACCAACGCACACGACACCCTGTTCCGCAGCCACGTTTGCAGGTAGAAGAGCCCGGAGGCACCAATATCGAGACAGGGGGAACTCCCACCCATCGCACGAGGGCCGATCATGATGTTGCCCTAATTCAACAGTCAAATTCCGACGACAAGACCTTGGGCCAGATTTTGTACGACGTGGAGGGCAAAGTACACTTCGTGGACGAACCCATAAATGTTCCTAACGATCTGTTACACGGAGACCATCCAATGAGTGACATCTATCGGCGCCATTGGCCCATGATCCGGCACTGTTTCTACCGTCATCGCCCTATTCAAGATATCAATTTCCGACTGACCGACATCGCCCGTCTACGCAGCTACGTGGAAGCCATCTTCAACGATCAAACTACGGCCTTCAAGTTGAATCTGGCGTTTGGTTATGTGCTACAGCATAAGGACACAGACCAAGCCCGATATTTTTACCCGAGCAGTAACATCCGGGTATTTTACCAACCGTTTACCATCATTAACCGGCCGTCGCTAGAGGCGATGCTGGAGAAACTGGACACCATGGATCCCTTGGAATGGGCCCAACAACAACGCCACAACACACAATGGGTGGTAGCGAGGGTGACCAATGTTACGTTTTACGTCACCAAGCTGACCGACCACCCCCATCGGCTGAATGCGTCACTCCTGCACTAATACCATAACATGCCGTACATACTCTATATGTCTACATGCTGTTCGTTGACGGTACGGAGGTAACCGAAGAGACACGGAGATGACCGAAGATGTCACGGAGGTCACCGAAGAGACACGGAGGTGACCGAAGATGTCACGGAGGTCACCGAAGAGACACGGAGATCCATCCGGGTTTACACGGGAACAGCCGGGTAGTTACGGAGGTGACCGAAGAGACACGGAGGTGACCGAAGATGTCACGGAGGTGCCCGAAGAGACACGGAGGTTACCGAAGATGTCACGGAGGTCACCGAAGAGACACGGAGGTGACCGAAGATGTCACGGAGGTTACCGAAGAGACACGGAGGTGCCCGAAGAGTCACGGACGTCACCGAAAAGACACGGAGGTGACCGAAGAGACACGGAGAATAGTTGAACTGAGTGTGCTAAAAATAGATCACCAGCTAGCGTGCTGTAAAAGGGAAGCGGCCTGGCCGTTTCATCAGACACTCTGTCAACCACCAAGATGTTCACTTGCACAACTTGCCAGAAGCAGTTTACTCGTCTGCACGACTTGCACCGCCACAAGGCCTCCACCCACAACGATGCACAACCAAGCTGACCGACCACCCCCATCGGCTGAATGCGTCACTCCTGCACTAATACCATAACATGCCGTACATACTCTATATGTCTACATGCTGTTCGTTGACGGTACGGAGGTAACCGAAGAGACACGGAGATGACCGAAGATGTCACGGAGGTCACCGAAGAGACACGGAGGTGACCGAAGATGTCACGGAGGTCACCGAAGAGACACGGAGATCCATCCGGGTTTACACGGGAACAGCCGGGTAGTTACGGAGGTGACCGAAGAGACACGGATGTGACCGAAGATGTCACGGAGGTGCCCGAAGAGACACAGAGGTTACCGAAGATGTCACGGAGGTCACAGAAGAGACACGGAGGTGACCGAAGATGTCACGGAGGTTACCGAAGAGACACGGAGGTGCCCGAAGAGTCACGGACGTCACCGAAAAGACACGGAGGTGACCGAAGAGACACGGAGAATAGTTGAACTGAGTGTGCTAAAAATAGATCACCAGCTAGCGTGCTGTAAAAGGGAAGCGGCCTGGCCGTTTCATCAGACACTCTGTCAACCACCAAGATGTTCACTTGCACAACTTGCCAGAAGCAGTTTACTCGTCTGCACGACTTGCACCGCCACAAGGCCTCCACCCACAACGATGCACGGTATACTTGTATAACCTGCGCACGGTCATTTAATCGGAAAGATCCTTTACCGCGCCACGAACGCTCATTCCACGAGGGCGCGACGGACCAATGTAAGGATTGTGGTCAACTCTTCAAACGACACAGTCAGTTAAGACGGCATCAGCGTTTGATTCATGCCCCGTCTCTACGGTTTGGGCGACAACTTTCCACTGAAGAGGAGCCGCGGAAGGTCAGACCCAGTGAATATGAGCCTGGGGAGACGAACGCCACTGGTGATGCGATGACGGAGAGCCCGCCTATACCCACAGTTTAGAAGAGCATGGATATCCAGCCGGACCCCACCGTTACGGTTTCGAGTCATACGCCTGACAACATCGAAAATTTCCTGGATGAGCCGGTAAATGTTCCTAGCGATCTCTTACAGGACGCCCATCCAGTGAGTGACATCTATCGGCGCCATTGGTCCATGATACGGCAATGTTTCAACCGTCATCGTCCTATTCAAGATATCTACATTTCCCGACTGACCGACCTCGCCCGTCTACGTAGCTACGTGGAAGCCATCTTCAACGACCAAACTACGGCCTTCAGATTGAATCTGGCGTTTGGTTATGTGCTGCAGCATAAGGAGACAGTCCAAGTCCGATACTTTTACCCGAGCAGGAACATCCAGGTATTTGACCAACCGTTTACCATCATTAACTGAGTGTCGCTAGAGACGATGCTGGGGAAACTGGACACCGTGGATCCCTTGGAATAGGCCCAACAACAACGCCCCAACACCAAGTGGACAGTGGAGAAGGTGACCAGTGTTACGTTTTTCGTTACCAAGCTGACCGACCACCCCATCGGCTGAATGCTTCACCCATGCACTGATGAATACCATAACATGCCGTACATACTCTATATGTCTACATGCTGATCGTTGACTTGAGCTCAGTAAACACTTGTACCTAATGTGACGGTGCGTTAAATAATAAAACATGGTATTTGATATTTCAATTTGTTTTGCTGTGAACATACCAAACATGCCCAGGGCGGCTTCCCCAGCCTGGGTATGATGTAACATTGGGGATAATAAACTGTATGAACATTGCTGAACTTGTTGTTATTCACGACAACGGCTATCCGATTGTACAATACAGAACATATATTGTATAATACAGGACATATAATACAGCACAGATTTGGTATAATACATGACATATACTGTATAATACAGGACAGATTTGGTATAATACAGGACAGGTACTGTATAATACAGCACAGATTTGGTATAATACAGAACATATATTGTATAATACAGGACAAATATGGTACAAAACAGGACAGATTTGGTATAATACAGGACAGATATTGTATAACACAGGAAAGATATTGCATAATACAGCACAAACATGGTATAATTCAGGACAGATATGGTATAATACAGCACAGATATGGTATAATAGAGGGCAAATATTGTATAATCCAGCACAGATTTTGGTATAATACAGGACATATATGGTACAATACAGGACAGATATGGTATAATGCAGCACAGATATGGTATAATAGAGGAGAAATATTGTATAATACAGAGCAGATATGGTATAATACAGGACATATATGGTACAATACAGGACAGATACTGTATAATACAGGACAGATTTGGTATAATACAGAACATATATTGCAGAATACTGGACAGATATTGTATAATACAGGACAGATATTGTATAATACAGCACAGATATAGTATAACACAGGACAGATATTGTATAATACAGCACAGATTTGGTATAATACAGGACATATATGGTATAATAGAGAACAAATATGGTACAATACAGGACAGATTTGGTATAATATAGGACAGATATTGCATAACATAAGACAGGTATGGTATAATACAGGACATATATGGTATAATGCAGGACAGATGTTGTATAACACAACAAAGATGTGCTATAATGTGTGACAGATATGGATGGTCCATCTCTACACCAAATACCTTCCTTCACTGCCCCAAAATGGCCACTTTCGCTACTACTCCTACTGATGACGTCACAGATGACGTGAACATCCCTTAAATCGGGATGTACACCCCGAGAGCTACAAGATAACACCTCCCACGACACAATCGGACCAAGGATGGTCCCTCTCTACCCCAAACACACCTCCACGCACCCCCAAAATGGTCACTTTAATTACTACACCCAACTGCGCATGCGTAGATTGACGCGACTTGCACTTAAAAACACGCCATTCTGACTCTACCCCACACAGGCTTCACTTTGACACCTCCCACAACCCATTTGGACCCATAGTGGTCCATCTCTACCCCAAACACACCCCCCACATACCCCGCCAACATGCCTGCTTTCTATACTACGGCCAGACTGCGCATGCGCAGACTATTGCACACGGACATTAGTCGATACATTACTAACTCAACGGGAGCTTCAAAATAAGACCTCATACGACACCATAGGATCATAAGGGGCTCACCTAGACCCCAAAACGTTCACCCCGTATGGACCTATACCTCCATAGCCATGCAGTATAGGCCTATGGGCCTACCCAGGCCTCGGTGAACGTTTTCCAAAAATGTCACCACTTCGCTCCTGGACCCCTCCTATCGTGTTCTAAATGACGAGACGTAAAAAACAAGACCAAACAACCCATATCACAATGAACGTGTGTGAATTTCCCAGGTTGGACCTATACCCCATAGCCAGCCTATGGGCCTACCCAGGTCTCGGTGAGCTTTTTCCAAAAATTTCACCGTTTCGCTCCTGGACCCTTCCCATCGTGTTCTAAATGACGAGACGTGAAAAACAAGACCACACAACCCATATCACAATGAACGTGTGTGAATTTCCCAGGTTGAACCTATACCCCCATATAGCCAGCCTATAGGCCTATATACAGACCTCGGTGACTTTTCCCAAAAATTTCACCGATTCGCTCCGGGACCCTTCCCATTGCCATTTTCTTGGCGAAACGAGAAAAACGAGACCCCACAAGCCATAGTAAAGCCCACGAAAAAAATTGACCATCCCCATACCCCATACAGGCATTTTCCCTTATATTGTATAATACAGACCCCTATTGTAGGGGTAAAGTCCATGTTCCGCTTTTTATAGTTTCGGGAAAAAATCCTAATTTTACATGCACCCACCCCATTGACTTGATAGGCAGGCCCCGATAAGCCCGGGGACCGATATTAGCCCTTTTGGCTAGAGTTGATAGGGGTTTTCCCCTAGTTTAGGGGTAAAGTCCGTGTTCCGCTTTTTATAGTTTCGGAAAAAAATCCTAATTTTACATGCACCCACCCCATTGACTTGATAGGCAGGTCCCAATAAGCCCGGGGACCGATATTAGCCCTTTTGACTAGGGTTGATAGGTGTTTTCCCCTATTTTAGGGGTAAAGTCCGTGTTCCGCTTTTCATAGTTTCGGGGAAAAATCCTAATTTTACATGCACCCACCCCATTGACTTGATAGGCAGGCCCCGATAAGCCCGGAGACCGATATTAGCCCTTTTGGCTAGAGTTGATAGGGGTTTTCCCCTAGTTTAGGGGTACGGTCCGTGTTCCGCTTTTTATATTTTCGGAAAAAAAATCCTAATTTTACATGTACTCACCCCATTGACTTGATAGGCAGGCCCCGATAAGCCCGGGGACCGATATTAGCCCTTTTGGCTAGAGTTGATAGGGGTTTTCCCCTATTTTAGGGGTAAAGTCCGTGTTTCGCTTTTTATAGATTCGAGAAAAAATCCTAATTTTACATGCACCCACCCATGACTGAATGGCCCTCGAGGAGCGCTTCACTTTGATGCCTCACTCGACCCATTCGGTCCACTAGGGACCCACCCCAGTCACAAAACGTCTATTCCCATACTGTTTTAGTTCCTGTCCGCGGAAGTGACGGCATCACCACCAGACCGCGGAAGAATACAAAGGTTAAAGGTTGCCGGAACTACTATCTGTAGTTTACTTCAAATCCAGTGAAGGTGGATAAGGTAAGATAAGATAATTCTTTATTGTACAAGCGTCAATGAAGGTGGATATATAAGCACGAATGAAACAGAGCGATATTTTCTGGAATTATTATTTCATCTATACACTGTATTAAACGGAATACGCAAGTGTATCATATGGTATCCACATTTCCCATATAATAACCAATGAAATCCATATGAGAACACCCTGTGGGAAAGTTCATCCCATATACGTATACGAGATCAGCGCGTGACGCGCACTAGCCAATCAGAAGCAATGCCGGACTACTTTCGTATTTTCATGAATGAAATTTGTAGGTCAAATATACTACGCCTATTTTTAGTAACATTTACTATCGTCTGCTTTACACAATTATGACAATACCGATAATTGATGGATTAATATGTCGATGGACAGAGACATCAACTTGAATTTCTTGAAACCTGGCGATAGTGTGTGGGTGAAGAAATCCAGCCAGAAGGCAGTTGGAACATTCGTAAAACGGCACAAACCACTGGGAACATTTACTTTGTTCCGTGCCACGATGGATTCAGGCGAAATGATTGACGTGCCATGGTACGACTTGGACCCACTGAACATCGACGACATTGAACTTGATCAACCTAGCGCTGGGCCTACCGATGACCAAACCGAAACAACGAGGTTTGTTGATGTTGACTTGAATGATTTTATTGGAGCTCAGGAAAACAAAGAGACGGCTCGAAAAACGAAGTCACACTTAAATGTACTGTCTGAATACTTATGTGGATTGGGTGAAACCATAGATATCAAGGATATTGAGCCTATCGCTCTGGGCAAATTATTCGCGCTTTCTGCTTCAACTTTCAAGTTCAGTTCATTTCAGTCACGAGTTACATTGTGGACTTGACTCTTTCGTCACACTGTAATGCTTTTACTCCTTAGCCAAGGCGAACTGAATTTATTCAACTGCTAAATTCGATAAATTTACTGTTTATAATGATTTCTAAACTGGGAACTCTCTCTTGCTGCGTAATAATCTTGCTGCGTAATAAACCTTGTGCCTGTTCACCCTACGTAATGTATATAACTGCGCAGTAAAATTGTAAGCAAACCGTCAGCTGAAAATCTTTGTTGTGCTTTGTTGTCAATATTTTCGGCTAAAAAAAATTATATGGGAAAAAGAATCCCAAATAACTTGATGCTGAGATGAAATTTCCCACTCTCGAGAAGGAAAAATCATCCCGACCTCGCCTAACGGCTCGGTCGGGATGATTTTTCCTTCTCTCGAGTGGGAAATTTCATCTCAGCATCAAGTTATATGGGATCCTCTTATTCCGGCGTAATCTTGGGTGCGTCTATCGGGTCCGTCGGGAATAGTTCGTTACGGCCAGCGTAAAGATTTCCATCACGTCTTCTCGGTATGTGAAGACTTAACATCACGCGCGAGCAGATGGGAGTGGCTAGCTCGGTCCTGAGTAGTATACAACAACCTGCACAGACCACATTTTCCAGGGAGGTAACTCTTGATGCCCTTTTTTCCAGGTTAAAGTATAGGGGGCGCCACATCGCCTTCCACCTCTGTGGCGCCTGTGGCGCCAGGTGGCGGTTACGTGGCGGTCACGTGGAGGTCAAAAGTAGTTCCGGCAACCTTTAACCTTTGTATTCTTCCGCGGTCTGGTGGTGATGCCGTCACTTCCGCGGACAGAAAGTAGTCCCATGTCAACCAAGTGACTTCCAATGTTAATGTATACGGGGAATGCCTGAAAAGAGTATGGGAATAGACGTTTTGTGACCGGGGTGGGTCCCTAGTGGACCGAATGGGTCGAGTGAGGTGTCAAAGTGAAGCGCTCCTCTAGGGCCATTCAGTCATGGGTGGGTGCATGTAAAATTAGGATTTTTTCCCGAAACTATAAAAAGCGGAACACGGACTTTACCCCTAAACTAGGAGAAAACCCCTATCAACCCTAGCCAAAAGGGCTAATATCGGTCCCCGGGCTTATCGGGGCCTGCCTATCAAGTCAATGGGGTGGGTGCATGTAAAATTAGGATTTTTTTCCGAAAATATAAAAGCGGAACACGGACTTTACCCCTACAATAGGGGTCTGTATTATACAATATAAGGAAAAATGCCTGTATGGGGTATGGGGATGGTCAATTTTTTTCGTTTGCTTTACTATGTGTTGTGGGGTCTCGTTTTTCTCGTCTCGCCGAGAAAAACACAATGGGAGGGGTCCCGGAGCGAATCGGTGAAATTTTTGGGAAAAGTCACCGAGGTCTGTATATAGGCTCATACTGACTATATGGGGGGAGGGGAGGGGTGGTCAATTTTTTTTGTGGGTGTTACTATGGGTTGTGGGGTCTCGTTTTTCTCGTCTCGCCGAGAAAAATACAATGGGAGGGGTCCCGGAGCGAATCGGTGAAATTTTTGGGAAAAGTCACCGAGGTCTGTATATAGGCTCATATAGCTCCATACTGGCTATATGGGGGTATAGGTTCAACCTGGGAAATTCACACACGTTCATTGTGATATGGGTTGTTTGGATTTGTTTTTCACGTCTCGTCATTTAGAACACGATGGGAAGAGTCTCGGAGCGCAACGGTGAAATTTTTGGAAAAGTACCATATAGCCCATATAGTCCCATACTGGCTATATGGGGTATAGGTTCAACCTGTTAAATTCACACACGTTCATTGTGATATGGGTTGTTTGGATTTGTTTTTCACGTCTCGTCATTTAGAACACGATGGGAAGGGTTTCGAAGCGAAACGGAGAAATTTTTGGAAAAGAACCGGATAGGTGTGGATAGGCCCATATAGCTCCATACTGGCTATATGGGAGTATAGGTTCAACCTGGGAAATTCACATACGTTCATGGTGATATGGGTTGTTTGGATTTGTTTTTCACGTCTCGTCATTTAGAACACGATGGGAAGGGTTTCGAAGCGAAACGGTGAAAATTGTGGAAAAAGTTCACCGAGGCCTGGGTAAGCCCATAGGCCTTACCTATACTGCATGGCTATGGGGTATAGGCCCATACGGGGTGGACGTTTTGGGGTCCAGGTGAGCCCCTAATGATCCTATGGTGTCGTTTGAGGTCTTATTTTGAAGCTCTCGTGGAGGAGCATCCGACCGGACTAATAGTTCGTCCGTTTTCAATATTCTACGCATGCGCATTCTGGCCCGTAGTATAGAAAGCAGGCATTTTGGGGGGTATGTGGGTGTGTGTTTGGGGTAGAGATGGACCGCTATGGGTTAGAATGGGTCGTGGAAGGTGTCAAAGTGAAGCCTGTGTGGGGTAGAGTCAGAATGGCGTGTTTTAAAAATCCAAGTCGCGTCAATCTGCGCATGCGCAGTTGGTTGTAGTAAGTCAAGTGGCCATTTTGGGGCAGTGCAGGAAGGTATTTGGTGTCGAGATGGACCATTCTTGGTCCGATTGTGTCGTGGGAGGTGTTATCTTGTAGCTCTCGGGGTGTACATCCAGATTTGAGGGATGTTCACGTCATCTGTGACGTCATCGGTGACGTCATCAGTAGGAGTAGTAGCGAAAGTGGGCATTTTGGGGCAGTGAAGGAAGGTATTTGGTGTAGAGATGGATCATCCATATCTGTCACGCATTATACCATATCTTTGTTGTGTTATACCACATCTGTCCTGCATTATACCATATATGTCCTGTATTATACCATACCTGTCCTATGTTGTACAATATCTGTCCTGTATTATACCAAATCTGTCCTGTATTGTACCATATTTGTCCTCTATTATACCATATATGTCCTGTATTATACCAAATCTGCCCTGTATTATACAGTATCTGTCCTGTATTATACCAAATCTGTGCTGTATTATACCAAATCTGTGCTGTATTATACAATATCTGTCCTGTGTTATACCATATCTGTGTTGTATTATACAATGTCTGTCCTGTATTATACAATATCTGTCCAGTATTCTGCAATATATGTTCTGTATTATACCAAATCTGTCCTGTATTATATAGTATCTGTCCTGTATTGTACCATATATGTCCTGTATTATACCATATCTGCTCTGTATTATACAATATTTCTCCTCTATTATACCATATCTGTGCTGCATTTTACCATATTTGTCCTGTATTGTACCATATATGTCCTGTTTTATACCAAATCTGTGCTGTATTATACAATATTTGCCCTCTATTATACCATATCTGTGCTGTATTATACCATATGTGTCCTGAATTATACCATATCTGTGCTGTATTATGCAAAATCTGTCATGTGTTATACAATATCTGTCCTATATTATACCAAATCTGTCCTGTTTTGTACCATATTTGTCCTGTATTATACAATATATGTTCTGTATTATACCAAATCTGTGAGTAGTATACAACAACCTGCACAGACCACATTTTCCAGGGAGGTAACTCTTGATGCCCTTTTTCCAGGTTAAAGTATAGGGGGCGCCACATCGCCTTTCACCTCTGTGGCGCCTGTGGCGCCAGGTGGCGGTTACGTGGCGGTCACGTGGAGGTCAAAAGTAGTTCCGGCAACCTTTAACCTTTGTATTCTTCCGCGGTCTGGTGGTGATGCCGTCACTTCCGCGGACAGAAAGTAGTCCCATGTCAACCAAGTGCCTGAAAAGAGTATGGGAATAGACGTTTTGTGACCGGGGTGGGTCTCTAGTGGACCGAATGGGTCGAGTGAGGTATCAAAGTGAAGCGCTCCTCGAGGGCCATTCAGTCATGGGTGGGTGCATGTAAAATTAGGATTTTCCCCCGAAAATATAAAAAGCGA